>RCUC01012017.1:0-11319 GCA_003697995.1 Taxidea taxus jeffersonii
GGGGGGGGGGGGTAGGGGAAGCTTCTTCAATGCTGGGTTCTGGGGCATCACCACCATCAATTCAGATTTAACTGGCCTGGCAGGGAACCCAGTCACTGTTTTCTTAAGTGTCCCAGGCAAGCTTTGAAGAGTGACAGATTCCTGGGCTCCATTCCTAGTTATTTCCAAGTCAGTTGATTTGAAGTGACTTCTAGGAATCTGTGTTTTTAGAAGTGTCCCAAGAGCTTCCCTGTTTGGCCAGGTTGAAAAAATCACTGATCTAATTCACAACTGCAGAAAGCAAAGTCATTTGGTTCCAAAAATCATAAACTTAGTATATAAGGGTCAGACAAATATGTATGCATGTACGGTGACTCCTTGCTCTGTGGGGCAAAGGGTCCCGGGGACCTCATAATTCCTGAGCTACCTGGAAAGTCATGTTGACGACACCCTAAAGCAGCAATCAAAACTCCACTTCTTGAACCCTCCCCCTTAAAAGGTAGACCAAATAACTTCCACTCTCCCCAAATTTAAGGGAAACAAATACATCCTCCCCTAGGAAAGCAGACCCACATTGAGTAGCCATATAATCAGGCTTTAGGGTACAGCCTAGTAGTTAACTTTAAATAAAATGCAGGCATCTCACTATACTCATTATATCAATAATCCAAGGACCTAGCAGGCTATTAGAAAAAGTTGCCATGTGGCATACCAAAGCACAAGGGTGGCAAAAAGAGATCTTACACATAAAAGACCACTGAGAGTTTCAACACAGACACATAGGAGAGTGTGTTGAAAGATGTAACCGATCCTGATATTATAAACTCAAGAGGAAAAACGGTAGCACTGCATTATAAGTCCACCATTAGCCCCAAATCCCCGCATCTGGAAATAAAGGAGATCAAATTTCAGAAATATCATAGGTAACCATGAAAAAGAGACTAAAAAAATAACAAATAATTAGGTAATAATATAGATAAGTAGAAATAAAATTTCAAATATGCATAGCTTGTGGGTTATTCATTAGAAATCATAAAATTAGAGAATCTCAGAAATAAATAAAGTCCAACCACACATCCACCCAATGAAACAAAGGACAGTGGCAGTGAAATTCACAGACTTCCAATAAGTACCATCTGATCAGGCTAGACCACATGGGCAGGGTGCTGAGTTTTAGCTCATTAGCTAGCTAGGTAAACTTGAGCAAGTCACACAACTTTTCAGGCCTCAGTTTCCTTATCTATAACAGGGGGGAACTGAACTCTGTTTCCAAAGTTCAGGCCCAGTGATGCCAACATGTATCACTCTCTTTTAGTAAACCAGCAATTGAACGAAGACAATAGTAATCTTTCCATGTGCTGGACCACTCAGCAGGGTACGTTATAAAGAAGACTGACCTCCTAGAGCCACTTGCCTCACTATCAGGAGATGTCTCAAGAAAGAAAAACTATAAGATTATATTTAGATTACTAGATGGCTCAGAAGGAAAAAAAAATGGAAGAATTTAGGAAGTCTTTATGACTTCTAAGTGGTGTTTTAATTATGACCACATCCCATGCTGACAGCGCGCTGCATGAAGGAAGCTGGCCCGTGAAGACAATTTGGGGACTCGTCTAGCGTGACAAAGGAAATCCCTACTCTGCACAGTTATGCTCAGCATAATCAGGGATAATACCACCTTTAAAATGGAAACCAGAACCTAAAGTAACACGTTGAATGCATCTGTCACAGGACTGGCTTGTGCATTTCTCATCTCCAGCATAAGTAAAACATTTCATTTTACCCAGCAACCTACTCTCAGAGCATCCCATTTTCAGGGATATTCTGTTGATGGCAGTATAACAGCTTCACGATGTATCAACTGAAGCACTACAAGGCAACATGCCACACAATTTACCTTGCTTAGCACAATTCGTTTCTAAATCTTCATTTATTTGCAGCTATTGTGACTGTCTAGAAAAACTTGCTGGTGGTCTCAAACATCTTTCTTATCCTTTGGTAGTCTTTTGAAGAAACAGTGCCTATAAACCTTTTTGCTTCACATAAGCAAAAGATATCTGTTCAGTGAAGACGAAGTCATGGTTTGAAACTCTTATAATTACGTTAACGCACTTAAGAATATAGTCAATATTTAATTTATAGTTCATACTTCTATTTAGAGGATGAAGCAGGACATACTGTTGCATGATAAATAAAAGGTTTAAACCTGTGAATAATTTATTTGGTTTATTTACTGCATTCATACCCAACAGGTTTAATTTAAACATCCTTATACTTTTAAAGTTTTTCTTGTATGCCTTTCCCATTGAGAGGTGAAATCTAAATCTTAAAAGTGTTCCTTCGCAGATTCTATGCAAAATAAAACACAAAGGAAAATCATGAACTCAATTCAGTAACTGAGTGCATCTGCAAGTTTCTTAGGGTCTGACAGTATGGTAATAAATTCTAATTCATTAGGCTTTTTTGTTCCTTCTCCTTCACAGAATTATGGGTGTACTGTTGAGCTCAATTTTTTGTTAAAATGGCATAGTGCTCTTCAAGTAATTAAAAAAAATTTTTGTAACTTGGTTAAAAGACTTAAGGATAAGCTCAAAAACACCACAACTGAATATTAAATCTGTTTTGTCACTCTCGTTGTGATGTTCAGAATCTGCTGGTAATTAAATAAGTTTTTAAAAACCAGTGGGTTGTTCTGGATTATTTTCACGGCTTATATAACAAATTCTATTTCCAAAATATAAATTCACCATTTATTTTCTTTGATGAGTTGCACTTCATTCAAGAGTTAAGTTTCCTGCAATAAATATTAACACAGTGTGGGAAGATCTTGTAATTTTCCAACTGACTAGGAATCTTTGACATCCAAATGCTGAACTTAAATTGTAGAATAACGTATTAGGAAATATGCAATAGCAGTGTCAAGATTTACAACAAATACACGGGAAGCGTTTTAAAAATTAATATTAAGCTGCTATGCTTGGCTTAATTAACTTTCTTCTTCATTTACAAAGCATATCTGTCTGGTTTTATGAACTTGGTCTCTAGTCCCCTTTCCTACAAACCTGTTTAATTAAAGTTTAACAGCTGTGTATGCTTTAGAAACAGCAGAATGGTTTTTCTCCCTTGAAATACTTAATCCTTTCTTAAAGTATGATCCTTCTGAATATATATTTAAAAGGCAATGGACAAGGAATAATCTACCAACAGAAAAACACTAGCAGCTTAAGGCATCAGCACTATGTATTCAGTGTGTAGACAGAACAGTAATTCTAAGCTAGGAAATTCAAGGCCACATGGGGCATGAGCAGATTTTTATTCTCAAGAAAAAAAAAAAAGATAGCTACATAAAACAACAAATAAGTAAACAGACAAATAAGTGGGGTGCTTAAAAATACACTATTTCATGGGCTTGGGATACTACCATACACATCCAATACCCAAGGAGTATGACTAATGAGGTAACACGATATTTTGATGAGATTGGGGGCATTCAGGGTTATGGCTGTAGATGTCTACAGCAGATATATTTTGATCAGTATTACCACTTTATCATCAACATGCAAATATTTATTAAATAAATATCTGTAAGTACATATGTAAGTATATACGTACACACCTACACATACAACATACGATGTCTGAAATCAGCGAAAATAACTGAAGAGCAAATGGATGTGATGAATCCTCGAACAGCACACCTTTCCATGTGAGATTAAAAAATAGTAACAATATAAAATTAATTCCGGTATCCGTAGCTAACGCATATGATTTCACACTGTGCCAACTCCAGCCATCTCTCCCTCAGGGGCTCTTGCCACCACTACCTAACTGACCACTGCACACAGAGGTATTTTGATACCCTTATGGTATGGTAGTTAGTTCCTTGAAAAGAGTCTTGGACTTAACCTCATTGTCCCTCCCTGCATAGGGCTCTGTTTGTGGTACACATTCAACTAATATGTGTGAAATAAGCAGCTTGATGCAAGAACAAAACCAATTTATTTTCAAGAGAAGAACTCTAAAAGAGGCTTTGGTAGTGTACTATTGCTCAAAATGTTTGTCTCCAATCCCTTAGGGAGAGTTGTATATACCCACCATATTGATATCGGGTTGGGTCATGTGACTGGTTTTGGCCAATGGCACATGAGTATAAATCATATGTCCCTCTTCCAAACAGAAGCCTCAAGATCCACCCCATGGTTCTGCCATGCTTTCTTTTCCATCCCACCTGTGACTACTAATGCCCTGTCACCCTGAATCCCTGAGAGAAAAAAACATGGAGCAGCACCTTATGCAACCTATGGTAAACTTATAATAGAGTGAGAATCAAGTCTCTACTACAATAAACCATTGAGATTTGGAGGTCGCTTGTTATCACAGAATAAGTTAACCTAAACTGACTGACAGGGCACCCATTTAAGCCTTCTCAATAATAAACAAGCACATTTTCATCCCCTTTGCTGTGCGGGGACAGTCCCTGCAGCATTTATGCTGCTGGAGAGAGCAAAGAAAAACAGATGGCTGAGACTCATGTTCTTTACCACTTGCTTTCCCTAACCTTCAGCGACATTGAAAATGTTCAGCACATTAGAGAGCTTACATTTTTAAAGATAAGGACTTGGGACTTATACTAATTGGACTAATTTGAACTATTTCCAGAATAAACAGAATCATTTCACAGAGTGATATTCGGGATTGATGTTTTATAAATATTGCACAGAGCTTTCTGCAGTCATTTTTAATTTGCCAAATACTTATTGAGCACACCCTCAATATGCTAAGTTTTGTAAGACAGGACTGTGCTAGATGCCAGGCTCCAGAACTGAGTCGCTGCCCTTGATGCAAACTGCACAGGCAGAAAGATGCATGTACAACAGGCTTTAATACAATTAGATGCATTTTGTACCTGTACGATCAATACAGTATGCTGGAAACAGAGAAGAGGATAATCGTTTCTGTCGGGGTGAGGATACAGGATTTTGTTAGATGGGTGGGGGAGGGTGAAGTGTCTGCCACGGACGGGATAAAACACGAGCATTGACAGAGAAGGATGACAGCTCTGTGTATGTGTGTGTGCACACCCACCCACACAGGCACGTGGGTGTAAGAAGAGGGGGTAGTGGAAGAAGACAAAAGCAAAAAACCACCCACAGTAAATGGTAAATGTTAGGAAAAAGGAAGCTAGTATTCAAGAGGAGCACAAAAGAGAAGCAGAAGGTTTTAAATTGTAGAAGGTTTTAAAAAAAGAGGTGCAGGAACGGAATCTTTGGCTTACACACACATCTGCACATATGTGTACATATGTAGGCATGAATCTATACACACAAGACATGTGAGAGAGACAGAGAAATGTTAAAAGTCAAATATTAAAGGGTATATTGTAAAATTCCCTTCACACTCCTGCCCCTCCGGCTCTCTCGTTCCCTTCTCTAAAAGTGGAAGTTACACACTTACTAGTAATTACTGAGCAACTGAGAGTGCAGAAAAAGTGAGCGTGAACTCCTGGAAAAATGACGGGGGTGGGAATGGTGTTCAGGATCTAGGGTGTGATAGTTTTCTCATATACATGTGTATGTGTATACACAAATAGATCTAACCTTTTCTTCTTAACTGTGTCTCTATTCTATGAATGCATCACAATGCCCTTAACTGTATGGATGTACATTTAGAAAGTTTCAATCTTTTGCTATTATAAACAACCGTGCAAGTAACCACCTTCACACACTCCTTGGCACTCAGGTGCAGGTCTGTCTACCAGATTAATTCCCAGAGATAGAATTGCTGAGTAGGAGTTAGCTAGGCAAAAACAAAGCAAAGGAACAGGACAAGAGTGAGGCTGCTTCCTGTAAAGACAAAGGTATGTGAGGAGATACTGCCCAGAAACAAACAAATCAGTGTGGCGACAACACAGCAGGGAGAGTGCAGCCGGAGAGACACGGGGCCAGATCATGAGGGATCTGTATGACCAGGTTCATGAGTGTGGATGGCATAATGAGATTGACATTAAAAAAAAAAAATCATTCTTGTGAGAGTGTGGAAGATGGGTTGGCAAAGATATGAAAGGGAAATCAGTTAGGATATAGACACGGTAATCCAGGGAAGAAATCACGAAGGCCTGCTAACCCATCTTCCTGGGCACTGTTAGGCAAGTCCTCTCTGCTTGCCTCTTGTTCGTCTCTCCTTTGAGGAGACTTCCAAGACCGATGTCTGAGATGCCTCATGGTAAAGGAGCAGCCCGAGGGAGCTACACAGTGACGGGTCCACCTCTCTACCCTGGAGGGGGAAAACATTCTTCCTGGTGCTAATCCTCTACAGAGATTTGTGTACTCTCAACCTCCCTCTTTTCTACAGAATAAATATCATAGAATTTAAGAGCTGGAAAACATGTTCCATAAAACAGTGCAAGGGTCCTCAAATTTGTGAGGTGCTTTCCTTTTTCCTAAAAGCATGAGATCACAGGGAGGGCAGAGATTTTTGAGGAAAGTGAGAGTGAACTGCTAAAAAAAGATTGGGGTGGGTTGATGCTCAGGATCTAATATTTCATCAAGCCCGGAAAGGGAACAGCGGTCATGACACCATTGTGTTTTTTCCCACCCCCAAATTCCCACACCACTGGAAGTTTAAGCTTAGGCAGGGTAGTAATAGAGTCACATTGAAGAAAACATCATTTCATGCCTAAATAAGTAGAGCAAAATATAAATAGGTTAAACTACTCAAGTTAAAACAGATCTTTGGTGAGAGACCTAATACTAGAACATTTTCTCAAATTTCGGCATGCATCAGAATTACCTTATTAAAACATAGGTTGCTGGCTCCAGACTCGGGGTTCCTGATGCAGTGAGGGGAAGTGAGAATCAAGAATTTGCATTTCTAACAAGTTCTTCGGTGATGTTGATGCTACAGTCTGGAGATCACACTTAGAGGAACATTCTACTAGAACAATGCCACCCTCCATATGGTAGCTATGTTCCCTATAGAACATATGTAGATATATATATGGGTCTTCCACAATAAAGGATTACTAGATTTTTTATGACTTTAACGTATTGAGAAAAACATGTTATAAGCTTTATAACTAAAGTCCCATTTGTCTTTATTTGTGAAACTCTTAGATTAGCATTAATACATACTAATAGCATTAACTCAGCAAACAAACATATAAAAGTTATGTCAAAGAATTCAGTTTCTAAAGCAATTCTAGTTGTTTTTTTTTTAAAGATTTTATTTATTTATTTGACAGACAGAGATCACAAGTAGGCAGAGAGGCAGGCAGAGAGAGGGGGAAGCAGGCTCCCTGGGGAGCAGAGAGCCCAATGCGGGGCTCGATCCCAGAACCCTGAGATCATGACCTGAGCCCAAGGCAGAGGCTTTAACCCACTGAGCCACCCAGGTGCCCCAAGAATTCAGTTTCTAAAGGTCTACTTCATGGACCTTTAACCATCAAAAATAAAATTAAATGGCTTTAAAAAACATATTTCCTTAAGTAACCTATGAGAATGAATAAAACTAAAAGGCAAATCATGAACTGGAAATAAATTTGATCTAAAGATGGCAAGGGGTTAACATACATAATATATTCAAACTGATGGGGGTACTTGGGTGGCCCAGCTGGTTAAGTGACCCACTCCTGATTTTGGCTCAAGTCATGATCTCACAGTCATGAGATTAAGCCCCATGTGGGGCACCACACTGGGTGTGGAATCTGCTTAAGATTTTCTCTCTCCTCCTCCTCCCCTCCCCTGTCTGTGCACAAGCTCTTTCTCTCCCTCAAAAAAACAAAAACAAAAACAAAAACAACCACAAAAAAACCCAAATCTACATCTATATCATTCTCCAAACTGATAAGAAAGCATTGAATGCCATTTAAAAATGGGCAATTCTGAAATAATTCTTAGAAAAGGAAGTAAAAGATTAATAAAATACTCATTCCTATCAGCAATGAAAATAATACAAATGAAAACAGCAGTGAGAAACATCTTCTTGCCTATTGTATTAGCAAAGATGAAAATGACATTAGCACTTATCACTGGCTCAATATACAATGCAATATTCATACATTGCCACAAATGTGAAAAGGGAAACTTTCATATAAGTTCCATATGCATATCCTCTTTATTTCCTTCACTTTATTGGCAAGGAAGTTGCAACTTTTAATTTTAACAAATCATTATTTTTTAAAAGTCATGTGAGAATACTATAGCTCGCATACATCAAGCTAGTCACTTCAATTTCCATCAGGCAGTAAGCATTCTCTTGATTTTAATGATAGCCTTGTGAGACTTAGAGTGCGGGCTTGATTTACATAATCCCCCAAAGACAGCCCCAGAAATCCATTAAAGGTCACCTTACTATCCCATACACATGCGAAATTCTAATCTGTTCATTCATTTCCTTTTCTATTATCACATTCCTCGCTTTTGTAAAGCTTACTGCTTATTATACTTTCATCTCAAATAGAAAATCTTTCAGGTTGGCTTTCCATCCTACTAAACTCCATCCCAGTATGTATTACTTGCTCCTCTTCATGTTATAGTTACAGATTAAATAGTCATTTACTTTCTGATGTATGTAATATTGGAATCCAAACTGCAGAAATGTTCCTTGGAAGCATCAATACACCTTGAGGCGTAGCAGTGAGGGACGTGGCGTTTATCACTGTCGGCTCCGGGCTGCATATTAAAACCAGGTATCGCATAATGGCCAGGGAGTAGAATTTATTTTTGTAATAAGCAAAGTAGAAAATCTCCTTAGTTCCCAAGTGTCCAGTTGCAGAAACCCAGAGTTAATGACTTGCTATTCATCATACCCCAGATATACAACTTTCATCACACAATTGACTCCTCTGAAAGGAAAGATCAACAACTGTCAGCTCCCCTAATAATGAAAAAAAAATTAATTATTTTCACTCAGATTCTCCTTTGAGTTGAGGATGATCAATTTCAAAATCTTATTAGTTCTGCTAGTGTGAACCATTCAGATTCTCAGGGGAAAAAAGCTAGAGAGACACTCTATTTTCTAAATCAACAATTTATGATTAATATTTCTGTCAACAAACGCCTTCCAATATTACAAAAACTGCAAACATAGACTTTAGTTTCACCATCAACATTTTAAATCTGGGAATGATTACTGCTTGTGCCTAACTAAGATGCTATTATATATAAAGGTATCCCTCATAATAAACTAGAGAACATTTGAACATTTTCCATAATATAATGAATAAATTGAGGAACTAAAATAAATTAAAGAAAAATTAAAAAAAGGATCCTCTAGGTTATTAACTCCTTCTTCTCTGCACTGCCAGTTTAGTCCGGCAAAGCTGGATCCAGCTCAAATAACAGACAGAAGGTCACTGGAGTTCTAATGCTGGGCTTATAAGAAGAGCTTAAATAGCCTGGCGTAGTATTCTGATACAACATTTTCCTGTCTGTAGGGATATTCCTTTCGTATTAGGAAGAAACTATTTGGGCAATGAAATGTATTCTACTCTTTTATGAGCATTGTGGCTCCTCGCCAGTGAAGATACTCTCAGCAGTGTTCTTAAAGTATAATAGCTCTTCCCCAACCAGCTCAAGACAAATATCTTCACTGTTCAGGTGTACCCATGTGGCTTTGAGCAATGCAGCAAAAACCTCACTTGGAGAAACAGAGCTACTCTGTCTCAACCAGCATTTTACCAAAGAACCCAAGGCTTTTAAGCTAATTCCTCCCTACTATTTAAACTGCTGGCCAGGACTAGAAAGTAAGTTCAGTATTTTCTACTTATCTCTAAGGTTAAAGGAATGAAAGTAGATAATATAAACCAGAATTAGCAAACTAGGGCCCAGGGGCCAAATCTAGTATGGTATCTATTTCCGTAACTAAAGTTCTATTGGAACATTCATTTTATGTATCATTCATAGTTGCTTTCATACTACAGTATCAGAATTGAGTAGTTTTGTCAGAGACGGTATAGCCTGCAAAGCTGTAAAAAATATTTACTATCTGGCTGTTTACAGAAAAAGCACATTGACCCCTGCTACAAACATCAGGTAACTATGCATGAAGAACCAGTTCAAGATCTCAAAGATACAGTAGCCCGCATTTGAGTATTTGCAGGGAACATAGTAAAACTGATTTTCTTCCAACTTCAGAATTTATCAAATATGGACCTATATCTTGACTGAGCAGTAGAATAATTTTTTTTTTCAACGATGACAGAAAAAATTGATAATCTAAAATGGGCAAGGCATTCTGTTAACCTCTGGGGAAGCCAAATAGAAAATCAGTTAATAATATATTACAGTTATTAGTGTGTTAAAATTTACAAAGTATTGGGAGATATTTGATCCTTAAAATCACTCTGAATATAGAGATTTTTTTTCCCTTTTAAAATCAGAGAGGTCAATAACTTTTCCAAGGTCATACAGTTTGTAAGGAACAGAGCTGGAATTGAATCTGTCGTCTTACTCCAAGTGTATACTCCTTCTTCTATTTTCATGCTACCCCTTATTACCCCTAGACACCTAAAAAAAGCTCTCATACAACAGAAGTTATAAAAATTTAATAGCATCCATAACTAACTAAGTTAATACCTTAAACACACCTGCTCCATCACATGAAATTCTTTCTCTAAACATTTTAAAAGAGAAACAGTGGTCAATGTTAAGTTGAAACAAGGTTAACTGAAACTGTGCAAAAATAGAAGAGCTATCTGTTCCTTAATTATTAAGTAATTATTCAGGCTGAAATATTCTTAAATCTTTCTGGCAGCTTCTTAAGTTTCATTAAAAAGGTATTTTAAGACCATCTTTTTAGTTTCCTACTAAGATAATTATACTTATATGCCTTTTCCAAATATTTGACAGACTTACGTTACTGTGAGCAAAGAAAAAAAATAAAAATCAATACTTAGTTCAAAGGAGTGTACAAAAGTCAGCATTTTTCTACATTTTTATTTGGAGGCCACAATTTCAAAAAGTTATACTACTAAGAAGTATAATTAAGCCAGCAGCGAAGAAGGCCAATAGTCTAATGCACTAACCAGCCCCCAGTGTGATGTGCTTCCTGGTAGGAAATATCAGACTCCATGAGAGCACCTCCCATGATCTGTCTGCACTGGGGGAGGCGAGGGAGGCTCGTGGCAGAGTTGGAGAGTAAAGTCCCCAAAGTCAGCCCAAAAACAGAGGAAAGGAGCTTAGTGAAAACCATCCAGGTTAGAGACTGACTTCTATATTTTGGAGAGCAGCAAGAAGACGTTGACAAGGATGGAGCCAGAGCAGAGCATCCTGCTAGGCTCCCAGCTGTGGAAAATTTCCCCTAATTAAGCTAAGCAATGGGTTTCCTCCCTGAATCCCCCCC
>RCUC01012044.1:0-11360 GCA_003697995.1 Taxidea taxus jeffersonii
TCTTTGTCGCTAAGACTTGTAAATTTTACTATTAGATGGCGGGGTGTGGACCGATCCCTATTGATTTTGAGGGGTGTTCTCTGCACTTCCTGGATTTTGATGCTTGTTCCTCTTGCTATATTAGGGAAATTCTCTACAATAATCCTCTCCAGTATACCTTCTGCTTCTCTTTCTCTTTCTTCTTCTTCCCGAATCCCAATTATTCTAATGTTGTTTCGTCTTATGGTATCACTTATCTCTCAAATTCTCCCCTCGTGGTCCAGTAGTTGTTTGTCTCTCTTTTGCTCAGCTTCTTTATTCTCTGTCATTTGGTCTTCTATATCACTAATTCTTTCTTCTGCTTCATTTATCCTAGCAGTAAGAGCCTCCATTTTTTATTGCACCTCATTAATAGCGTTTTTGATTTCAACTTGGTTAGATTTTAGTTCTTTTATTTCTCCAGAAAGGGTTTCTCTAATATCTTCCATGCCTTTTTTGAGCCCGGCTAGAACCTTGAGAATCGTCGTCCTGAATTCCAGATCTGACATATTACCAATGTCTGTATTGATTAGGTCCCTAGCCTTCGGTCCTGCCTCCTGTTCTTTTTTTTTGTGGTGAGTTATTCCGCCTTGTCATTTTGTCCAGATAAGAATCCGCTGTTCTCCTTGTTATGTGAACTTGGTCTTGGCTGGATTTCTTGTTGATCTTCTGGGGGAGGGGCCTGTTGTAGTGATTTTCAAGTGTCTCTGCCCCAGGCAGAATTGCACCACCCTTACCAGGGACCGGGCTAAGTAATCCTCTCAGGTTCGCTTTTGGGAGCTTTTGTTCCCTGAATGCTTTCTGTAGAGTTCTGGAGGATGGGAAAGAAATTGGCGGCCTCCCAATCTCTGGCTCCGAGGAGCTGAGAGCTCGGGGCCCCAGTCTTAAGTGCGCCTTCAGAGAAAAGCGTTTAATCACTCCCGTCTCCCCAGCCTCCGGCCGCACTTGGAGAAAATCGTGCGTAATCAGTCCCACCTCACTGGCTTCTGGCTGCGCTCCGAGCTCACCCAGCCTGTGACCAAGCATCTCTGTCTCTGGCAGAGTCCCACCTGGAGTCTCCGAACCCCGTAGATCCCTTGGCTCTCCCAGGTCGGAGTCTCCCCGGATCTTGTGGGGAACCCTCGCACAGAGCACTGGCCCATGTCACAGACCATGGCTCTAGGAAACCCTGAGTTGAGAGTTCACTCCTTGGCTCTGTCTCCGCAGCCGGCTTCCCCACTCTAATACATGTGAGCTCTGCGACACTCAGACACCCCCGATCCTTCTGTGACCTCGCGGGACCTGAGGCCACGCTGTCCCCGTGAGGTCTTCACCCCAGTTTAGCCTCTGGAGCGATGTCCCTCCGTGGAGCAGACTTTTAAAAGTCCTGGTTTTCTGCTCCGTTGTTCCGCCGCATGCCGGGAGCCGTCCCCTCTCCCCGGGGTCTATCTTCCCGTCGCTTTGGATTCACTTCTCTGCTGGTCCTACCTTTTAGAAAGTGGTCGATTTTCTGTTTCTAGAATTGTTGTTCTTCTTCTCTTCGATCTCTTGTTGGATTCGTAGGTGTTTGGAATGATTTGATAGGCTATCTAGCTGATCTCCTGCTGCCTGATGTCATCTCAGCCTGCTACTTTTCTGCTATCTTGACTCCTCCTTCTGATTGTCTTTTAATTTTACTTTCCTTGTCTAATTTTTTAAGGAGAAAAGTTAGATAATGATTTTGATTGTTCTTTTTTCTAATAAAAGCTTTTCATATATGAATTTTCTTCTAATCACTTCTTTATCTGCATTCTACAAGTTTGATATGTTTTATTTTCATTTTTATTAAATTCAAAATACTTTCTAGTTTTCCTGGTGATTTCCCTTTTGATTCATGGGTTAAAGTATTTTGGTTATTTTCTGAATATGTCAGGATTTTCCCAGGTAGTTTTCAACTACCAATTTCTTGTTAAATCCAGTACGGTAAAAGAATCTACTGTAGGATTTTAATATATTTTTTTAATTTGTCAAAGTTTGTTTTAGGGCCTACATTATGGTCTATCATGATGAGTGCTCCATGTGTATTTTAAAAGAATGTGTTTTCTGCTTTATTTGGTGGAATGTTTTACAAGTGGCCATATTGAGGAGTTATATTGAAAAGAAACTCCTAACACTGCCTTGCTAGAACACTGTACATCCTATCCTTATTTATCCTATCCTTGTATCCTTCTACATGAAGCCAATGCAAAGTATGGCCCATGGTCATTGAAGGAGCATGACAAGTCTAGCTGAACTGAAGACCACCTGATGTTGGGTATTACAGTATTTCAATTTCCATTTGTAATTTTTGTATTCTCTTTATTAAAGAAGCCTGCCAACCTGTATAATCTTCAGGTGCTACAAAAATCTCTTTCCCTGTCTTCCACATTTTCTTGTAATTTTTTTTTAATTTTTGACATTTTAAAAGAAGATTTCATTTATTTATTTGACAGAGAGAGAGAAAGCACAAGCAGGGGTAAGCAGCAGAGGAAGAGGGAGAAGCAGGCCCTCCACTGAGAAGGGAGCCCAATTAGGGGATGGATCTCAGGACCCTGAGATAATGACCTGAGCTGAAGGCAGCTGTTCAACCGACTGAGCCACCCAGGCACCCCCCAATTTTTTTTCATATTTATGATTTTAATTCCTTGTTTAAGATACCATGCACCACAATGCTGTAATTACAAAGATACTGAAATATATTTTAGTGTATGTTTGGTAAATGTTAAGTTTCAGAATCAGTTATGCCAAGTGTTTCCAAAAAACTACTTGAATTCTCATTGAAAATGCATTATATTTAGGCAAGTTTGGAAAGAGCTGACATCATTCAGCCTTCCCATGTACATATATGATTCATCAACCAATTAATTTTACCTTTTTTCAAGTGGTTAATAATTGTCTTAATTTTTTCCACAAATACATTAGGCACATTTCATTAATTTCTAGATAAAATATAGATTTTTTGCAAACTATATTTTTTATTTCTTTCAATATTTCCATTTCTGTGCCATTCTATGTGTCATAATACTTTTGCATGTTATTCCTGATTCCTGGAACATCCTTCTACAAAGATACAGCTCAAGTGTTACTTCCTATATGAAACCTCCCAAGGTACCGTAGATGAGGCCCTGAATAAAAGTATGAGGCAAACTGAATGTTTCTGGTCACCTTCTTTTTTTCTTTTTTGTTTAATGTGATTCTAACATTGAGTCTTAAGCACATCTTCATCTTTATATCATTCTTTCCTGATGGATATTAGCCTAATTAATTTATTATTGGTCACTATTTTGCTTTGAAAGTGCTCTATCAATCTCTCCTATTAGGAAAGATTACTGGGTTCTAATTCCCAGCCACTGATATAAGTGTGTTTGGTAGGTGAACTTTTATTGTGAGCTGTTTACTGAGTTCTGACTGTGGTATAGTGACCCAAAAATGTTAGTGATACATTTTCATAAGAATTCCAGGTGAAATAACCACTATCATAGTGATACCACCTAGATTTTCTTGCAGTAGTCAGAGAACAGACTATATGCCTCAGTGTTTCTAGTGACTCAAACAGTACCTGGTACAGAATAAGAACATAATGTTTGAGGAATGAAGGAATTACATGCCAGGATATCCCAAGTTCTTTTTCTTCTATCATCTTAGGAACTGTACTGGAGCTTTAATATTTGAGAATGATTCTTATTAGGATATGGGGATCCTATACTTCCTTTCAAAGATTAGGAAAATAAATGCCTATGAATTGATATTTAAAATGGGCTTCAGGGACACCTGGTGGCTCAGTTGCTTAGGTGTCTGCCTTTGGCTCAGGTTGTGATCCCCAGGGTGCTGGGATCAAGTCCCTCATCGCACTCCTTGTTAAGCAGAGAGCCTGCTTCTCCTTTTGCCTGTGGCTCGCCGTTTGTACTGTACGCTCTCTGTCTCTCTTACTCACTCTCTCTAGCAAATAAATAAATAAAATATTTTACAAAATAAAATAGACTTCAACCCATTTCTTCCTAACCCATCTCAAGGACATTTTAATAAAGTATCATGAGTGAGCAATTTCCATATGGAGACTGTTTGCCACATAGCTTATCATTTGGAATGCCTTTATATGCAATTTTTGGGGTCACATGTCTAACCTGGGGTAGATAATTGCTGGGAAACACAATGTGTAACTTTGAGTGTTACAGTTTACAGTGGGCCAGAACTGTTTACTTGAAGACAGATAAGTATTTTTAAAAGAGCTTATCTAAGAAGAATTTATATTGGGCTAGTTTGGGGCTTTCACTGTCAGACTCTAGGCTGGCTAAATTGGTCTATGATGTCATATTGCTTTAATGGAAATCAATCCTACATGTTTTAGGTGTACAGAGCTGTTCAGATTCCTTTCTGGGGGTCAAAATATTGACTGGGAGAGTCCCATTCCTTGCAAAGAAGTAAGGAAAAAACAATTGCCAAACCAGCTAATTCCTATTTATAATTAGGGGAATCAGAATTAAGGAGGTAGAAGAAACCAATGGAGAAATGAGCAAACGACATGAGCAGTTCACAGGAAAAATATGTCCCTTAAGCATAGAAAAAGTTCTATTTTATTCATAATAATGGAAATACAAATCTAAACTACCCCGAGAATAAAGGCAAAAATATAGGATATTCAAAGAAAATTTTTTAAAAAGAACAAACTTAGAGGACTTACATTACCTACATCAAGTCTTATTATAAAGCTACAGTAATAGGAACAGTTGGTACTGCCTTAAGGACAATAAAACAGAGAAGTAGAATTGACAACACAAAATAGACCTATACATATATAGCCATCTGATCTTTGACACAGATGCCAAAGTAATCCAATGGGGAAGGAACTATTTTGAACAAATAATGTTTAATAAAATTATTTGAGATGGATGATAGCTTTAAACATAAATGCTAAAATTATAAAATTTATGAAATAAAACAAAATCTTTAGAACTTTGGAAAAGGTTTTTTTAGATATAACAGAAAATAATAATTATATAGAGAAGAGATAAATGAAACATCATTAGCTAAAATTTTTATTCGCTAAAATACACTTATAAAAAATGAATAGGCAAACAAGATAGGGATAAAATACTCATAAACATGTATTTCACAAAATAC
This sequence comes from Taxidea taxus jeffersonii, assembly GCA_003697995.1. Taxonomy (NCBI): domain Eukaryota; kingdom Metazoa; phylum Chordata; class Mammalia; order Carnivora; family Mustelidae; genus Taxidea; species Taxidea taxus. Next base: position 5,137 of record RCUC01012044.1, read on the forward strand.
CAGTATGCAGAATATATAAAGATCACTTCCAACTGAACAATTAAAACAGAAACAAACCCATATTTTAAAATGAGAAAAATATTCAAATGTGTAAATAATCCACCAGTACACGTAAAAGAGCTCAACATCATTAGTCATCAGGGAAATTAAAACTAAGACCAAAATATGTTAACAACACACCTACCAAAACTCAAAAATGAAAAGATTGATTAACACCAAGTGTTGGAGGGAATGTGAAATAACTGAAACTTTCATACCATATTGGTGTGAGTTTAGAATGGTACAACCATTTTGGGTAAAGGTCTAGTAGCTTCTCATATAACTAACATATACCTACTTTATGATCCAACAATTCTACTCTTAAGTATTTCACCAAGCAAAATGAAAGCACATATCCACAAAAAGATTTGTAAAAGAATGTTCTTAACAGCTTCACTCATAATAGCCAAAAACTCAACATAGTTCAGGTGTCCATCAACAGAGAATGGATAAGCAAACTTTGGTATATCTATGCAATGAAATAATAATAAAAAATAAAAACTCTTAATAAACACAACAACACGAATGGACCTCAAAAACAATATCCTGAATGAAAGAAGCCTTACAAAGAATGTACCTACTGTGTGATTCCATGTGGAGTTTTAGAACAGGTAGAATGAATTTACAAGGAAAAATCGTAACTGTACAGTTGCCACTGTGGATGTCGCTATAGGGACTGAGAAAATGGGCAAAAGGGAAATTTCTGGGATTATATCTTGATAGGGGTTTAGTTACACCAGTGCATGCATTTGTCAAAATCAAGCAAATGTCTCTGTAAGATATGTGCATCTTTCTTAATGTGAATTTTATGTCAAAAAAAAAGCAGAGAATTATAGTTATAATATGCATGCTAAAGTATTTAGGGAGAAGTGTACTGCTGTTACAATTTACTGTGAAATGCATAAAAAATAAGTCAATTTTTTATTTTTTTAAAGCTTTTTATTTATTTATTTGACAGACAGAGATCACAAGTAGGCAGAGAGGCAGGCAGAGAGAGAGGAAAGGAAGCAGGCTCCCTGCTGAGCAGAGAGCCTCAAGTGGGGCTTGATCCCAGGACCCTGAGATCATGATCTGAGCTGAAGGCAGAGGCCTTAACCCACTGAGCTACCCAGGCACACCTAAGTCATTTTTTAAAGAAAGGGATGAACTCATATGTGACAAATCATGTATAGTAAAATGTTGATAACAGAATATCAATAATGGGTATACAGTAGTCACTGAAAATTCTACTTTGCTGTTTATATGAAATGTAAAAAAAATGTTGGCAGAGGTAAAATGTTAATTGTGGAATCTTGATGGTAGATATAGAAGTGTTCACTGCACAGTTTTAAATTTTCTGTGCATTTGAAAATTTTCACTATAAAATGTTTAAAAAACTATACTGATACCTACTTCTATCAGATTGGCAAACATTAAAGAGTTCGTCAACATACACACTTAGCAAGGCTGTAGAGTAACAAGTACACTGATTCATTGCTGGTAGGAGTGTATGGTGCAAACAGAGGAATCTGACAATATTTAGAGATGCATTTAGCCTTTAATTCAGAAAAATCTATTTTCATTACTCTATTCTACTATTATACCTGTACACATATGAAATAACATGCATGTAGGACAATTCAGTGTGACATTATTTCTAATAAGAAAAGATTGTCAAAAATCTACTAGTTGCTAGCAACTAGTAGAATAAGCTATGGTAAACCCAAGCAATTTAATACTAGGTAGCTATTTTTTAAAAATCAAGATTTTGATGTACTGACGTAAGGTGATCTCTAGGTTATAAAATTAAGTAAAATAATGTGCAAAGAGTCAAAAGGTAGTATTGTATCTTTTCAGAAAGTTAGGAAATACAAATATATATTCTTATTGGCTTATATTTGTATGAAGGAACACTAGAAGGATAAATAATTCAAAAATTGGCTACATATGGGATGGCGAAAACAGCAGATGGAAGGGGGTAAAAGGAAGACTTCTCAGTGCCATATATATATGTGTGTGTATATATATATATATATACACACACACCCACATATATGCCATATATATATGTATATATATATATATATATATATGACTGAATCATCTATTCAATGAAATAAAATGCAAAAAATATCAATGGAAGATTAAAAAAAAAGTGACAGAGTGGGAGCATAAGCTTTCAGTTAATTAGACCTATCACCCATAAACTTTCTCAACAGTTTCAATTTTTATAAAAGTTAAAAGCAAATTGAGAAGTTTCAGTAATTTCTATACCTTTTGGTCCAGGGAGCCCATCCAAGCCAGCACGTCCTGGAAGACCTGGAGGTCCTGGGAAACCACGATCCCCTTTGGGACCAAGTGTTCCTTTGAAACCTGGGAGTCCTGGGGGTCCAGGTGGCCCAGGCAGCCCAAGTCCTGGTTCTCCCTTAAGCATACACATGAGAAAACACAACAAAACCACCCATGATTTTCTTGGTGTTTATTGTTTATCATGGAGAATTTAAAGCAGAAATTACAAGGTAATACCTTTTTTCCCCTATAGGGGAAGGAATAGGATAACTAAGTGAAAAATAATTGCCATACTGGAGAGAACATCTGAAAGGATGAGAAACAAATTAAAGGATTTGGTTTCAGCACAATAAAGAGATAAATGAAAAAGTATGAGATTAAAGAACCCAAGTGAGGAAATATGATTACAGACTGAGTATTAGATAATTATTTTAAATTTGATTAAATGTGGTTAATGACAATTTTTTTCTCATATGAAATGTCCATTTACTTAGAGATGAACACTGAAGTATTAATAGGTCAAATAATATGATTTTGAGACCCGAGTTAAGATACTTTGGCAAAGAAAAAAGGAATAGATGAAGTAAATATGATGAAATCTTGATCATTTGGAATTTGAGTAATGGATATATGAAACTTCATTTTATTATTCTTTTTACTTTTGTGTTCATTCGAAAGGTTCATAGTAAAATAAGAACAATTAGACTATACAGAAGTGGCTTCTCATGAGAGCTGGGGTCATGGTCAATTGTTCTTCCCATGGAAGAAACAGCAATGTTGAAAACACAAGAAAGTTTAAATTAAGTAAGTTTAAATTAAATACAAAGAAAATAGAGAAACAGGATAATTATAAACCACAACAGTTTGCTGAAGGTTACTAAGGAAAATTTAAGATTAGCTAAGATATAATAAAAAGAATGGAAAGTAACTCAAACATAGTATTTACTATTATTATTATTATTATTATATTACTGTTATTACTAAGCTAGTAACAGTGGCTTACATTATATATGTAGGATGGAATTGGGACTGGAAAACAGTATGGGAAGTTCTTGACATGCTATCTACCAATCATCACACAGGCACGGACAGAGGTTAAATGGTATGCTGATACTACAGAGAAGTACAGGGGAGCTGATGATTGTATTTTCTCATCTAATCTCATCTCATCAGGTAACCTTTGACTCTAAAACAGTTCCAGAAACTTTGTTTGCTTCAAATATGACCTCTCGACAAAGAAAGACTATTTGGGGTTATACATGGGGCTCGAACTCATGATCTGAGATCAAGACCTGAGCTGAGATCAAGAGTTGGACGCTTAACCGACTGAGCCACCCAGGAGCCCCAGGTTGAATATTTTTAAGTGAAAATATAATCAGTTAACTTTATTTATAGAGTGAAGACTTGAGATAATAATGTCTACATCAAAGCAGAGAGCTAAGGGCTAATAGAAGAAATAGCAAAAGGGGAAAGAATAAAGTAAAATATCTCTGACCTTAGGTCCTGGAAAGCCTGGTGGCCCAGGAGGACCTTCTAGACCAATTCTTCCAGGTGTCCCAGGTGCTCCTGGAGGTCCCAGAATTCCAGGGAAACCTGTGAAATGATTAGTCATTTTTTAATCTCCAAAGAGAAGACAATTAAGAAAGATACCCAAACTCCCAAACCCACATTTTTACTCTGTCCAACCATGCTTAGTGACTACAGTGAGATGTGAAAAGAACACTGATATTCTAGCTGACTGCTCAGGATCAACCCTTACAAATACCTGATATTCCCTCTCAATCACACATGGTCCTGTCATTTTCATGTAGAGTTAATGTGATATACTCTTAAGAGATATACTCTTCTAAAGGAAGATGAGAGTTATTACTAATGAGATAGAACTAAACATTAGGAATGACTCCCACACAAACATGCAGAAAATTTCTATTCTGCTTATATCTGGATATAGTATGATAAAAGGTCTACCATATAATTCTGGAAGTGAGCTAAAAACAACTAAATATTATTCACAAATATACACATAAAGTCAAATTTTACTCTTTTGAAGTCAATTAGTATGAGTAAGGCCATTTTAACTACTGTTCTCAGACCAATGTGCATGTTTGCCATTCATGAGAATAAATTCTGTGAGAAAAAAAAACAGAACTGAAACAACAGCCCTGTAAATCAAGAGGATATGATTTAGGATAAAACATTACTTGGATACATATGTGTAATAAATATGTTTTCTGCTTAATACAATCCATTCATTCAACAAGTATCTATTGAGTGCTTACTCTGTGCCAGGAACTTTTCTAAGCCCTGAAAATACAATGGTGAACACAAAAGACAATAATTCTGTAATTTTAAAAGCTTATACATCATTTTTGCATATCTATGATTTAGGTATTTTCTTGTCTGGACTCCTTCAGATAAAGACAGTAAATTTATAGTGTATACATGTTGTGACTTTTCACTTACATTATTTACGGTACCTAGAAAAGAGGCACAGTTAACATATTTTGTTGAGGGAACTATATCAAAGAATAATGTCATACTAACTAGAACTAGCCTCCCTGCTGCCCAGTCCTACATACCTTTGGGACCAGGTGGTCCAGGAAGCCCAATTCCAGGGATACCTGGTTCTCCTTTACTACCGGGTATTCCTGGCAAGCCTGGCTGGCCAGGAAGTCCAGGATCACCTATGGAGAAACAGCAGTTTTTTTTGAAAGGGATACTTTCAGTGAAAGACGTCAGTAAGTGTTAAAGACATAGCCAAAAATATTCCTCACATACCTGGAAGACCTACTTCACCATCTCTGCCTGGGTTACCAGGCAGGCCAGGCTTGCCTGGCTGGGTTATGGTCTGACCTGGATCACCTTTAGGACCTAAGAACAAGAGGGAATAAAACAGTGAATGAGAAGTGTTCACTTGACTACAGATGTCCTTTAATTAAAAGCAAAACAAGAAAGTATCTACAATCTTTTGAAAATGCACACTAACAAGAACCTACAAGAAAAATAACCCCATATTATTTATCCAAGAAATAAACCAAACAGAAGGATAAACTTTCAAAAAGAAAAAGTAGGTGACAGTTTTAAGAGCTTCCAGGATTGAAGAGGCCATCTATAAAAATATTTTTAAATGTAGGTCAAAAGAGCCAACAAAACTCAAACTGCAGTAAACAAGAAATATTCTTTTTGGTTAACTAATGGCACCTTAAGGTTTCATGTGTGCAAAGTCCAGATATATCTACTTCTCATTAATTGAAATAAGGACTTGAAATAGGCTCAGGACAAAAGTGGATCTCTAAAACCTGATATAAAAAAGCACTAACTACGAGAGAAAAGATTAATACATATGACTACATTCAAATTAATTTCTGTTGATTAAAGACACCATATAGAGAATGAAAATGGCAAGCCGTAGTGAGTGAAAATTTTGCAGAATAGATAACAAACAATACACAGAATATATATATTAAAAAATCCTAAATCAATAAGAAAAAGAAACAATCCCATAGAAAAATGGTCCAAAAAACCACTTGAATGGGAATTTCAGAAATGGAAATTGAAACAGTCAATAAACATACGAAAAGGTGCTAAACTTTAATGTACTGACAAGGATGTAAAAAGTCTGACAATACAAAATGTTTATGAGGATGAAGAACAACAAGAAATCTCCAATACTGCTGATGAAACTGGTACAATTGCTTTGAACATTATCTAGTAAAGCTGAAGATGTATTTATTCTATGGTTTGAGAATATACATCTTAGATATATACTCTAGCCCGGAGACTGGCAAAGTTTTTCTGAAAAGGACCAGACAGTAAATATTTCAGGCTTTGTGGGCCATAAGGTCTCAGTAGCCAAGTACTCAAGTCTACAAAATGTTGAAACTATGTGTAGGAGTGCAAAAGCAACCATAGACAAT
>RCUC01012125.1:0-20518 GCA_003697995.1 Taxidea taxus jeffersonii
GGGGGGGAGGGAGGGAAGGAAGGGAAGGAAGAAAGGGAGGAATGGAGGGAGGGAGGGAAGGAAGAAGGAGAGAGGGAGGGAGGGAAGGAAAATAGGCTGGATGAAACAGAAGTAATTCTTTTAGTTTGGATATGGGTTTCGTCAATTCCTTAACGAAGCTCCTTTTTCTGGAGGAGATAATGCTGAGTGAAATAAGTCAAGCAGAGAGAGTCAAGTATCACGGTTTCACTTACTTGTGGAACATAAGGAATAACGCGGAGGACATTGGGAGATGGAGAAATAGGAGGGGGAGACAAACCATGAGAGACTGTGGACTCTAAGAAACAAACTGAGGGGTTTGGAGGGAAAGGGGGTAGGGGGTTGGATAAGCCTGGTGGTGGGTATTATCAAGGGCACGTATCGCATGGGGTACTGGGTGTGGTGCATAAACAATGAATCTTGGAACACTGAAAAAAATTTAAAAAATGAGGCTCTTTTTTAATTTGATAACATCCTTGGCACATGTCTCAATATTACATTAACTAAATAGAAAATTTCTGTATGTTGTCCTTCATCTACTGTGCAGACCAAATCATTCTCACCTAATTTTTAAATATCTTTACAAATTTCCAATTTTTTTTTTTACAAATTTCCATTTTAAAGAATCTTTTTCATAGTGTTTAGAAGAGATCCGAACTAGTCAATTAGGACTAAAACCTGGAGTCAAGGTACTGGTGCCAACAGTGGGCAGTCCAAGTAACCAGGGAAGCACTGAGGCTTAAAGCAGCATTTCCCACACTGAAATGAGTGTCCCTCCAGCTGCTAACAGATATTCCTATCTTTAAAAATGTCTGTGGCCACCTGCATTTAGGAAACTTGGGGCAAACCAATTTAGTTAGGTTTCAGGTTCCAGAATTCTCAAAACCTTTTATATGTTAACTACCCTTATGAATTAGTGATCATAAAGTACCTCACCAAGAGCATGTGTGCTTCCCAAACCTATTGTACAATGGAAAGTGTTTCTATTAACCCCCTAATAACCTCTGAATTTTGTCTTAAAGCTTACTTCTAACTGGATGTAGATATGGATTAACATACCAAATATTTTAAAAACTAATGAAATTACAAAATAATTGACCTTTATAGACACCAAGATATTTATGTAAAATGTTGTATTTCAGCTTGCACTGAAAGTAAAAACAACAGCTTACCCTTTGCTAACATTTTTAATAAAATGAAGCATTTTATCTCTTTCAAACGTCTGAATGTTACCATTATTTCTTTAGCCCAAGCTCAACTTGAACTTGTACAGAAATAAGAGAAGGTACGAAGAACTTTTCACCAACTAGAATAATAAAAGAGACAACACTGAGAAACAGAGTTTTCTGTTACTTGAACCTTTTTCAAATAGCAGCTGAATGGTTCCCTCTAAGATATATAAAGAGTATTCTTGCATTGGGTAATCCCTAAAGTACATTCAATAGCTTGGTGTTCATAGGTGACAGGAGGTCATAAAGAAATTGGATATCTATTTTCTTAATAAGGGCCTAAGTCAGGAAATAATCACAAGCCATTCAACCAGATGATTATTAAGTCTTTTCTCAGCTTGAATGTCTCTGCAAAAATCTACCTCAGTGTTTGCATTATATAGTAATGACATAAAACTTACATAGCCACAGGCCTTAGGTTGCTTTAAATGTATTCAAATTCTAGACATAACTGTTTTACTGTCACACAGAAAGATCTCAAACAAGACTAAATCATTCATTCTGAAGTTGCCTAAGTATAAGAAATGCTTAGGTCCTCATAATAGATTCAGGAGGCTTTTTACATAATCTTTGAGGAATGTGTTTAAGTTTCTGGAAAGATAATTGACTACCTCCATCATAGCAGCATATCTCATTTGGATGAGCCAAGCTATAGAGAGTAGCATTGTTTAAAATCACCATGGAGTGAAAAAGCTATTGCAGTGAAACACAGTGCTATTAGTTTTGAGTACTAACGTTGAATATTGGTACAGTCATGTGGGTAAATGAGGCAGACATGAAAAAGCACAATTAAGGAAATAATAAGAAAGGTGATAACTAGTGATTTATGGTAAGTCAGTGTAATATAATGAATTTTAGCATTAGGAGTAAATAAATGAAGATGAACACAACAGAAATCTTTGGGATTCTTCCATTTATAAAACAGACTTTTTTTTTTTTATTAAATAAGGTCACTTGTGTAGAAGCAGGCTCTTGCATTAACATATTCTTACGTATCCTTACTTGGAAGAGGAAGATTTACTAACATATCCATACACAGGTTTATAGTAGCAAGAAATAGGAAAGGTGAAGTAGAATTGTGGCTGTCATATATACAGATTTTACCATCATCTCTACTCTCTAGAGATGATTACAGAAATAGTTTTCTTTTTCCTTACATCTATTTAGTCTGAGGACAGTGGCCCAAGAACTACTAGAATATCCTGACTTTTCTTTCTAAGGATGTAATAATAAATCATGGATAAAAGAAACAAAGTAGTGTGGGTAAAGGGGAAGTGGGGAAACCAAGATTCAAGCTACACACGGGGCTCACATAGGAATTGAGAGGAAAATAATCACATGCAATAAATGCCTGTTGGAGAAAAGAGAGCAATGGACCAGGTCAGCCATAGGTAATATTTTCATGTTAATCTCTTTAAGACTTACTTTTCCTAATTTTAAAATAAGAATGAGAGGGATTGCACAAATATATTTTAAAATGTTTTATTTTATTTTTTTTATTTTTCTTTCAAATTATAGTGGTCTTTATGTGTGAGTGTGTATGTGTGTGTACATGCTCTCTCTTCCTGAAATATTCCAAGAACTAAATATACTTAGGGTACGAAGAGTGCTGTATCCAATTCTAATGTATACAGGGTTTTTTTTCCCCACACCAAGTACTTCCCTGACCCAGAAGAATTCAACTCAATTCTGACACTATCTGCCTAAGGATAGCTTTAGATCCCACATGTTAAGGGCTCAGTTCTGCAAGACTTCACCCTCCTCCCACACCACAACATACACACACACTTCAGACACCAAACTGAGGTTGTCACCTGTGTTTCTGACCTACCAGCTGTAGATAGCAGGTTCCAGAAACTCCCTTCTTGGGTTTAACTGATTTCCTAGGGCAGCTCCCAGAATTCAGAGAAACATTTTGCTCACTAAATAACCAGTTTATTACTGAAGGATACAACTCAGTATCAGCCAGATGGAAGAGATGCATAGGGCAAAGTATGGGAAAAGGAATCAGAGCTTCCATGCTGTCAATGAGCCATTCTCCCAGCATCCCCATGTGTTTACCAGTTTGGAAGCTCTCAGAACCCTCTCCTTTTGGGTTTTTATGGAGGCTTGGAGGCTCAGTTACCTAGACATGAATTCAAACTCCAGCTCTTCTTTCCTCCCTGGGAATCAGGGGGGTGGGATTAAAAGTTCCAACTCTAATTACCATAGGTTCCCCTCACAACCAGCCCAATCCTTAGGTGTAGTCTAAAAGTCTCTGTATTAACATAACAAAAACATCTTTGTCATTCTCTTCACTTAGGAAATTCCAAGGTTTCTTGGGGATCTGTGCCAGAAATGGAGATAAAGATCAAATATGTAGTCTTATAAATCACATCATGGGTATACTAAATCCATTTGGTATTAGGTACAATGTAAATAAAGACATCTCAGCCCTTGAAAACCCATGCTACAAAGGTTCATTCAATCTGTGTTAGATGATTTAGGCAATGGACAATAAGTGATTTATATACACTTGTTAAATTTGCAAATATTTTTCAAGATCATTAAACTCTTAAACACCTAAAATACAAGAGACTTATTTTTATGTAGGAAAAAAAAGAAAAAGTTCTAGACATGATCCTAAGAATACAGTCTCTAGGTGGCACCAGGCATACCTAGTTAAGCATTTTTCTCCCAAGGGAAAGGATGTAGCTAATATTTCGTGGAAATAATGGTTCCTTAGGCTCAACCTAAAGGACCTTCTCTTTCATCCTAGTAGAAAACCAGGGAAATAGGGTGAAGTCTCATGTTCCATTCCCCATAGAAAAATGGATTACCAACAAACAATAGTCCAGGTATAAGATTAGAGGAATGAATTTTTACAGTCCCTTCTACTCAGCAGCACATCATTCCCCATTACAGTATGGCTATTGTCTTACTGGTATTTGTTCCCAAATGTTTTTGCGTCAGAAACATGGGGAATCTCCATGCATTGGTTCATTATCTTCCAAAATCCAATCAAAAGAGACTCTAATTTATATAAGCTGTTCTTGAAGGATTGTGTTTGGTCACATGGCATAGCTAAATACATATTTATTGGACTGTATTGACCAGTCCCTTGTTAACTCTGAGTTACACATGTTCAATCAAAATAGTTCGGCCAGCTGAAGCTCAAAGTTAGTATAGCAATACTAACTTTAATCCTATATATACTACTATCTAATTTAATTTCCTTCATTCTGAAAAACATTAAATCTTCACTATCTGGACTATTAAATCTGAAATTTAAGAAATATACTATACAACCCATAAAGAGATTTTAGTGTGTTTTGTGTGTGTGTGGAACTACAAATGTTTTAAAAGATTAGCTGGTGAGTGAATGATCCTTTAATATAACGCCATCTCTCCCTCATCATTAACTTAAAGTATGTTGTGACAGTTTATTTTTAGGGTAAGTGAGATTGGTGCACTACAGCTCAATCTTTGCTAATGATTGCCCTAAATCTTTGATTTCCAAATCTGCTTAGTTTACTGACCCCATTGTAATGGTCATAGGCATATAAAAGGAACATAGACTTCTTTTTTGGAGTTTCATTTACTAGGACAAACTTGCTGACCACATTATTCTCTTCCTGTTACATTTTATTATATCTAAGTTTCAATAGTATACTTTAAATTCCTATTAATTAAGCTTGATACAACTTTTTTTTTATATACAGCTGTCTCACTGTCTTAACATTATTATCAAACACAGTCCACTATCTAGAGAGATCTAATACTCAGTAGTAAAAAGCAGGAAATTGGAAATCAAATAATCTAACTTCTCCATTTTACCCTCTTAATTGAGTTAGTGTGCAAATTAAACCCATGTTAAGTGCTTAGAATACGGGCATACTGAAAGTGTTCGATAAATATTGCTGTTGTTTTATTACTTACAAAGAGAACTATTTAGGACCAACTCTATTAGAGATAGTGTAGTGTTCCAATAGTTCAGTTTAATTGTGTTCCATATTGTTGCTTGATGCCAAAACCCCAGATGATAATAAAATACTAGTTTTACTTTTATTTGACTTCCTAATCATTTCTATATGCATATATTTATTAGTTTGTTGTATGTCCTCTTCCAGTATAACACACATTCCATAAGAGCACAGACTTTTTGATCAATGCAGTATCCCCAACATCTGAGAAAGTTTCTGTATATACTGGAATCTTGATAAATATTTCATTAAATAATGAATAACTGTTTTCCTTAGCAAACTTGCATGTAGTATGGGTGATCAGGCCAAGAAAAAACTCAAGACACTGCTAGGTGACAAGGAAGGAATTTGGGCCTCCCTATAATCTGATAATGTTCTAATTTAACTTGGTGGAGAGATACATAAATGGATATAGATGTTTGCTAAAATTCAACCAAGGTTTAATTTTGGGTAGTAGAAATAAAAGTTAGATTTTTTTGTTTGTTTAGTGATACATTTTGTAGTTTCTACAACAGACAAAAATTACCCGTGTCAATAAGAAAAAATATATATTCTAATGAGTTAAAAGATAGAAAATTATTATTTAGTTATTTAACAGAATCTAAATTTTTAAAAAGAAAACACTGAATACTATAAAATGTTTTGCTACATTTTTTTGGTTTTCAGATATCTGGAATTTAGCTAATATTTGGTATCTAGGATATTGAGAACACTCGGTAGTCCACATGTCTCACACTACAGATCCTCCAAGTGGAAAAAAATATCCATGTGGCAACACATCATTGCCTACCTGATGGTATTCTTTTCACAAAGACACTGGATTCTTTTCTAGAGTATATGTGGAACATCATTTGTTAAAATTAGACATGACCGGGCAACACCTGCTCTTTCCCTCCATGCCCACATTCTTTACACAAATGACAGTTACATGAGTGAAAGGAAACCAATATGAGGAAAGGGAAAGCAAATGAGAAAAAATAATCCCTCTCTAAAACTAGAATGTAAGAAGTCAATTTGCAGAAAGATTTCTTTCAACATTGGGAAATCCTGTGAACTGAAACAAGGCATGACTATTTAAACTCTTCTAACACACAAAAAGAAATCATCCCAAAATGGTGGATGCAAAATATCCTGTCTTTAACCCACGTATATCATCTCTTCCTTTCTTTAAAAGGAAGGAATAGGAAATTGGAAGAAATTCAAATCAGCAATCCATTGTTCTTTACATTTCTGTTAAAGCATTGAAATAAACTTGTGTATTTTGTGTTTACTTAAATATTAACCAGTTTCCACTAACTATCATGAAGGCAGAATATGACTTAAAATATATTTAATAATTATTTGTTGAATAAACTTCCTTAATTAACAAGAATAACATGAGTTTAATGACTAGTAAGTTTATAGAGTTCCTTATACGTACTTATATAAATGAGTGTGTGTGTGTAAATGAAGATCTTCATAACTCAGCCTTCAAGATGGCCTATGATAATGGACTATATGACCATTCTTTCATTTGTCCTCTTTTGTACTGATAATCCAAGTATAACCCTTCTAGAATTCTGTAGATCATATGCCATACTTCTAAGCTTATGGTATAATGGCCATGAGCTAGCTTACTGATTTCATATTATATTCATGGTTATGTTACTGCAAAATGAAGATAAATGTGTATCTTAGATGTGTTGGATATAAATCTCTTTTGTTCTTTATCTCCATCTGCTTTCAACTAATCAAAACAGAGATGTACTACAAATCTGTGAAAGCTTTTTCTCTTTAATCAATCTAGAATCCTTTGCCACAGTGCTTTCATATTATAATAAAGACTTTTATGCTTTATTTTTAAATTTTTGTTACTACTGTCATTCCCTTCTTTTAGATTTCATTCAAATTAATCTCATAAGCAAAATATTCTCTTTTTTATTTTATGTTCACTGTTATGATCTATCTTAACTTTGTAAGGAAACTTTCAATACCTTAATATAGACAATACTGCAATGAATATCATTGTTTATTTTTGTACGACAGTAATAAGAAAAGTTCTATTCAAAAGGGCTTACATAAAAGCAGCAGGAGAACTTCAAATGTATTGTAAATCTTAAGCATAAAAATTTAAACTTACAATCTCCTCCAAAGGACAATCTAGGCCAGAAAAACATGATATGGACATATCTACCTCACACGACTAATTAACTTCAGGCAACTGAATAACTTGGATACAACTAGTAACTTGGATACTATTCAATGAAAATACATCAGGCTAAATTCTTTATCTGATAAAACAATGATATACTTTATCATTTGGAAATGTTATCTAATTACAGGTAACATTGACATATGAATGTCAAAGCTTAAAGAAGTATGATCTCAAATGACTTTCTAAGCACTTTAAATTTAACTAATTTCAGTTATTTTTCTACATGTTTACCAGTGCTACTTTTTTAATGCCTTATGTTAAAAATATACTACATTGCCAAGATATGTATAGGCATAATGATGTTCAGAGATAGCCATGTGAAGACCAATAAAATTAAACTGATGGTTTCATAATAAAAATTAAGAAAAAATGAACCCTAAGGAGATACTTTGTTAAAAGAGTCTAACTAATTGGACATAACTATGATTATACAGAAACATTAGTATAATAACATTAATAACAAAATTATTTTGTATTATTGACAAATAACTCAATATACTTACTTCAAGTCAGTTTAATATATTTTCTCAATCACATATTTTCATTTAAAATAGAAAAGTAAATGAGTTTGGTATTTTTATATGTTTATTAACAAAAATTATAATGTAACATGATTAATAACTGATTCTGTTAAATGTAGGCACTGTTATGATTTTTACAAGACTGTACACCAAATATAAGTTCATTCTGAAAATATGTATAAACTTTGAATGACTTATTATATAAGCATTTTGTCATAACTGCTTTTGAGCAATCTATGACCAAAGGTTTTTGCAGACTAAGAATTAGATTTACACAGACCCAGCTAGCTGCACTTTTGTTCTTCAGTCTGTTTGAAGGAAAAATGTTGTTTAGAGTAATATCAAAATATAATATCAGACTACATCCTCAGGAGCATATTGGTTTTTTTCAAGTTTTATTTATTAATTATTTATTGCAAAAACAAATAGTATTGACTTCTGGTATTAGCTCTGACATGTAAAGACCTGGAAGTCGTCACTTCCCTCTTACAGCCAAGCAAAAGCTGAACAAATCAAAAATCAATGTCTTTAATTAGACTCATCTGAGAATTGAAGTCACAGGATAAAGCCCAATCCAGTATCTGTACAGACAGGAAAATACAAAGAAGCACAGGCCTACATCAACTTATCAGAAGTCATTAGAACCATAAACTGGTGGGGAGTCGGCTTGAGATTTTCTCTCTCCTCTCCCTCTGCCCCTAACCTTTCCCCACATACTATGGCTCTCTCTCTCTCACACAATAAATAAATAAATCTTTTGTTTTTAAAAAAGAACATTCACTACTCTAAACCACATTTGGAGATATAAAACTCATCTGAAAAATATGAAAGAAAAGAAATAATAGAGTGTGTTCTCAGACGACAGTGAAATTAAATTAGACTTCAGAAACAGAAAGATAGCCAGAATTCACCCAAATATTTGGAAATGAAATAAAACACCACTATCAATCACAGAACTCTCGGGAAAATTTTTAAACATTCTTAATTGAAAACAAAAGTTTATCATAACATAAGATACAGCGAAAGAAGTGCTTAGAGGGAAATTTATAATAAAAATTCAAGAATAAATAAAAAATAAAGAAAGATATCAAATCAGTATTTTAGCTTCTGCCTTAGGATAAAGAAGCTTAAAGAAATTGAAGCTTAAATTGAAGCTTAAAGAAATAACAAAATCATAAAAGTAGATTGATTGAAGCTTAAAGAAATTACAAAATCATAAAAGTAGATTAAGAACAGAAATCAAAGAAATTGAAAACAAGAAACAATAGCAAAAAATCAACAAAACCAAAAGTTGATTCTTTGAAAGTACATATAAAATTGACAAACGTCTAGGTAGGCTAACCAAAATAAAAAGAGAGAAGATACAAATTACCAATTTTAGAAATGAAAGATTAGTGATCACTACTGACTCATGGATATCAAAATGATAATAAAGAAATATTAGAAACAACTCTATGCTCACAAATTTGATACTTTGACAATTCTTGAAAGAAACAAACTACAAAAACTCATAAGAGGATGAGTAGATAATCTGAATAGGCCTGAAAATTTTTTTTTTAAGATTTTATTTATTTAGTTGTCAGAGAGAGAGCAGGAGCGAGCACAGGCAGATAGAGTGGCAGGCAGAGGCAGAGGGAGAAGCAGGCTCCCCGCTGAGCAAGGAGCCCAATGTGGGACTCAATCCCAGGACGCTGGGATCATGACCATATAGCCGCTTAACCAACTGAGCCACCCAGGCGTCCCATGAATAGTCCTGAAATATTAAGGAAATAAAATCTACAATTAATATCCTTTAAAAATATAAGGCATAAATAAATAAATAAATAAATATAAAAGGCCCATATGGATTCACTGGTGAATACTATCAAATATTTAAGTACAATTCTCTACAATCTCTTCTAGCAAATAAAAGAAGAAGGAACATTTCTTAATTCAATTACCCAAATACCAAAACCAGATAAAGATAATACATACAAGAAAACAAACATGCAGACCTATATCTCTCATGAACTAAATACTAAATATTTATACAATAAATATTAAATACTAATACTATATACTAATACTAAAAAAATATTAGCAAATCGAATCCAATAATACAGAAAGAGTTATAAGCTATGGACAAATAGAATTTATTCCAATTACGCAGAGCTATTTCAACATTTTAAAATTAATTAATGTAATTCACAGTATCAACAAGTTAAAGAAAAAAAAGCAAATGATTATATGCAGAAAAAGCACTTGACAAAATCTAACATCCACTTATAATGAGGACTGAGCAAACAGGGACTGGATCTTCAACTTGATGAAAAACTCATAGAAAAATCTTACCTGCTAACAGTATACTTAGTAGTGAAAAACTGGATGCTTTCTTCTAATATTAGGAGGACAAGACAAAAGATAACTCCTTTCAGTATTACTTTCACATAGTTAAATGAAAATTCTGGCCAATGAAATAAAACAAGAGAATCGAATATAAGGTATATAAGTTGGGAAGGAAGAAATAAAATTATGTTTGTTCACAGATTATATCTTTGTTTATTTTTAAAAATCCCAAAGAATCAATAACAACAACAAAAATCTGGTACTAAGAAATAATGATATCAATATTGGTGGATGAAAGATTAATATGCCACAGTCAATTGCTTCCTTATATACCAGTAGTGAACACTTGGAATTTGAAAGTAATGTGAGTACTTTCAATGCTTCAGCATCACAATATCTTTCAGAGGTCCACTGAGACCTCCTTGTCAACTGTATGTCACAGGGGATTCAAGGGGAGACTTTGGAGAGCTCCCGAAGTATGAGAAAATTATGACTACTGTCCTCTATCCCTGGATCAGTGGCTCTCCACTAGGGGAGATTTGCCTTGCCAGGGAACATTTGGCAATGTCTGGAAACATTTCTGCTTATCACAACTGGTTCAAAGGATGCTACTGTTGTTTAGTGGGGAGAGAACAGTTATCCTGCTAAACATCCTACAATGCACAAGACAGTCTCTAGGACCCCCAGCAAAGAATTATCTGGCCCAAAATAATGACAAAAAGTTCTGTTCTACATAGATACACATGCCCAACTTACACTTAAATTAGATGGTTTCAACAAAAGTGAGAGAGGAAATATTTGGGGTTACCTGAGAATAATTATAAATCCAATTACACTGGAATAAACTAAAATGAATATAAAGTTTAAATTTAAAAATTATATATATATAATTTTAATATAATAGACATATTTGTGTAATACTCACCAGAGAAAATGAGGGCATTTTGTTTATCTTTACAAAAGAAAAGTAAGCAAATAATTTTTAGAAAAATTGAACCAAAACTGAGTCATGATGTTTATATATCAATTTAAGTAAATGTTAGACAGATGTATTCACATAGTTCATCCCTTGGTGATTAGAACTTGAATGTATTTTCCAAGAGGAAGAAAAGGTACATTTTCAGGGTTCCCTTTGTCATTTATTAAGAAAACTAGTTGTTCCCCTGCTTTGGGAATTTTTAATTTTTTTTTTTTTTTTAGAATTTTGGTGTGCCTGGGTGGCTCAGTCAATTGAGTGTCTGCCTTTGGCTCGGGTCATGATCCCGAGGTCCTGGAATTGCATCCTGTGTCATGCTCCCTGCTCTGCAGGGAGCTTGCTTCTCCCTCTTCCTCTGCAGCTTTCCCTGCATGCTCTCTCTCTCTCTCTCTGTGTCAATTAAATTTTAAAAATCTTAAATTTTTTTGGAGTTTTTATAAAAAGTGGTAGCCAGAGAGCTGTTTTTTTTTTTTTTTAAAGATTTTATATATTTATTTCAGAGAGAGAGAGAGAGAGAGTGAGAGAGAGCATGAGAGAGGAAAAGGTCAGAGGGAGAAGCAGACTCCCCGTGGAGCTGGGAGCCCGATGCGGGACTCAATGCGGGACTCGATCCCAGGACTCGATCCCGGAACTCGATCCCGGAACTCCGGGATCCTGACCTGAGCTGAAGGCAGTTGCTTAACCAACTGAGCCATCCAGGCGCCCCCTAAGAAAAACCCACTTTCATTTTTAAAATGTTTAATCAAAGAGTTGTAGGGCTACTTATAAATTAAATAAACATGGAATGTGTTGAGGATCTCACTCTCTACTGATCTGTCTCTCTCTCTCTCTTTTTTTTTTTTTTTTCAAATCTCCATAATTAGAGAGGGTTATGTGGCTGGCGCTCCAGATATAGTAATGAGCTCAAATTTGATAAATCTATCACTAAATTTCAAAATGGGATTCAAAAAGCAGGAAGAGAGTCAAACTTTAACAATATGACCTGTCTGAAGTGAAAAGAAGGAGCATATTTAATTGCTTATTTAAAATGTCGAGGAATACCGGGTGATATATAAAATTGTTAAATCACCATATTGTACACCTGAAAGTAACATAACACTGTATGTTAACTCTACTGGAATTAAAAACAAACAAACAAACAACAACAAAAACAATAACAACAACAAAAAAAGCACTTAATTTTAAAAATGTAGGAAAAAAAGGAAATTTGATTGCCTTATTTATTTTTTCATTTTATGTAGAGATTTATAAAGGGGGAGCTAATATCTTGCTTGGAAAAGATTTTTGAGACATTCTATAAATGATTAAATGTTTAAAAATGATGTAATCACTTTTTAGAGTATACATTTTTAATTGAGGAGCAAAATTAGATTCACATTTGTAATGCTAGGAAGAAACTAAAAGTTACTATGCAATTGTCAGAAACAATAAATCCAACTTTCTGTGCTCAAAATAAAATACTGTGGAAAATAGGTCATGACACTGCTTTCAAGAAGCATAAGAAGCAGAAACAGTGATGATTAAACAAATGAGACATATTACACAAAACTCAGTTGGTTAAATTGTTCGTCAGTGATATATTTTCCCTTTGTTTTTTAAAATTCAAGAACGTATTTTGGCTGATTTTATTTCAATACAGTGCTGATAGACTCTGATATTGAAGTTTGTATATGTCTTGTTTTAAAAACTTAGGAGTCTCTGAATACCTTAAGTTTTAGCAGGTTTTAGTTTCATTTTTAACTTAGAGTGTTTGAAAATTTAATACACAATTATCAAATTATAATTATGTTTAATAGAATACATTACTTAAGTCTAATACAATAGATTTCAGTAAGTTTTTTAAAAATGAAATCTGGTTACAAATTATATTTTCTTAAACTGAACATTAGGAGAAAGAAAGGAAAAGTGAATTGGGGGAAATCAGAGGGGGAGATAAACCATGAGAGACTGTAGACTCTGAGAAACAAACTGAGGGTTTTGGAAGGGAGGAGGTGGGGGATGGGTGAGCCTGGTGATGGATATTAAGGAGGGCATGTATTGCATGGAGCACTGGGTGTGGTGCATAAACAATGAATCTTGGAACAATGAAAAAATAAAATAAAATTAAATATATATAAAAAAAAGGATCAGCTCTATGAGTATAAATAAAATAATGCCAAATTATTTTTTCTCACAGTCCCTCCTTCCCACTCCAAGCTTCTCATTTAATTGAATTTAAGGAGACTTGGTGTTTACTCACATTATTCACATGAGTTTAAACCTTGGCCTTCTTTTACTAGCTGTATGAAATTGATGCCTTTAGTTAAATCAACTTTCTAAGGCCATTGTTTCTCATCAATCAAATTAAAATAATAACAGTACCCATAGCTTAGAACTGACTAAATGAAACATGGTACATAACGTAAAGCTCTTTGCAAGTCATCATGGGTCCTAACAACATGTTGGTAACACCTGAACTCACCGCGCTCCGCTGATACCCATGGTCCAGGTTGGAAGCTCCTTAAATTAATGTCATGTAGAGAAACTTGGCCAGGGCCTGAGGTTGATCCTCCCCTGACTGAGGTTCAGTTCAGCTCTGGATCAAATCTAACTATGGAAACTTCTTACAGCCTCTCCTGCAGTCATTTAAATGCTTGCCATGTTAGGACTAAAGGAAGGTCCATTAGCATTTTACTCAGCTATCTTCCCATATTCATCCATACTCCAGAAATCTGGTCAAATTAAACTCCTTCTCTTCCTCTGCTGAACCATGGTGCAAAGGCAATATTTTGGTGCTGACACTCCTACTGAACTGGGGTGGGAGATATTGGTAGGGGACTCAAAATGTCATATCCTCCAACAGTCCAAAACATGAATAAGGATAAAAGGCATTTGCTTTTGTTCCCCTCAAATTACTTAAGACTATGCCTTTTGTCCTTTTTATTTCTTATCTGTATAATCCTTTCTAAGTAAAAGGGGTAAGTTTCTTTTCCTGACTTTAGCCTCATAGCTAAAGGTTAATGGCAAGAAAGCATTAAGGAGAAAGAGTAAAACCCTTACCCATAAAGATGCCTAATTTCAGAAATTCTTTTTCTGTCACCATTACCATTAATGTTATAATTAATATTCATTTACTTAAAACATCTATGATTATGATTTAGAATTGTGTTTAAGTCCCAAAAAATAATCTCATGTAGTTAGATTCATCTTATAACCTTACTATTCTAAGAGGTAGCACCAACAAATACTATACTGAGTATTTGTATATAAAATGTACACACACACACACACCATACATATAATATGCATTCTTTCAGAAAGATTGTGAGTTTCTGAATGTATGGAGTAAAGGTGGTTTTTGGAAATACTAAAATTAATCCTCACAGATGAATTGAAACCACTGCATTATAAATACTACCATATCCCATGATTAAAGAAATCACTGGAGGAAATCAAAGAATTTATAGGAATTTTTTTTTGAAAATTGCTAATTTGCCAATAATGAACTCCATTCCTGGTTATATCATTAATAAAAGTTAAGAGAATGCTTTTTATCTTTACTGCATTCATTTCTTATTACCAATATATTTCTAGAATATATTTTGTGACTGATTTTGAGGGAAATATTAGTTAACTTGCTTTATGTTATGTTTCAACTAAGTGAATTCTATTTACTTGACATTTTATTCTCCCTCATAAAGAATAATTCTAGTAGAAATGAGAAGTTTTCAAAATGTGATTTTTTTAGAGGAGCTTAAGTTACTATCCTTTAATGTGACAGAATGACTACATAGTCTTGGTGATATCCATCCCATGTTCCTGGTACAATTGGGTTGGTTCTGTTTAGAGTGAGTTTTCTGTTCCCAACATAGGAAGTACAGACAGTCCAGCCCAGTGCACCATACTCCAGCAAGTGAACTTACTCCAGAGTCTCCACTGGTTTGGGTGAAGCTTTGTCTATCCTGTTTGACTATGACTGTCCAGGACACTTCCTCTCCTTTGCTCTCACGAGTTTCTTTTTTAATATTTTATTCACTAATTTGAGAAAGAGAGAAAGGGTTGGGGGGCATAGAGGGAGAGGAAGAAGCAGACTCCCTACTGAGCAGGCAATCTGAGGTGGGTGGGATCCCAGGACCCCAGGATTTCCACCCAAGCCCAGCTTAACCAACTAAGTCACCCAGGTATCCGGCTCTCACAAGTTTTCATCTCTAATCTACATCTTGAATGGAAACTCCATCTTGACAACTGCCTCCAGGGATACCAACTATAACCCACACAGTTCAAAGAGTATGTACTTGTTTTGTTTTGTTGCTTATAGATTACAGTTAATGAATATTTGACAGGAAGTATTTGAGGTGATTTTTTTTGCACTTCTGAGAGAATTTTTATCATCTGTAAAACTATCCAATTCTTTGTTGGTTCCTGAGTAAAATCTGAAACTGGCTCCCACACACAGGGGGCAAAGAGAGGGAAGAAAAAAGCAAGCCACTCCAGACTGGTAAGTGGCAGTATGAATACTTATGAAACCTGTCTTGGGCAGCTACAAGGTGAATAGATCTCGGCTCCTGCCTGCCAGAATGCCTAAGTCCTTGAAAATTGTTCCCACTATAGGAACAGTCAGCAGGTAGGATCCTAGGACAGAGGGTGAGGGTAGGTGCCTCTATTTGCCTGGAGGAAGCTCATGGGTCAAACAGAGGTCACATCCTCTCAATAACCTCCTACAATACTGCACCCTTCATGACTAGTACATGTAATCTTATACGCTCTCCTTCTTCCCCAATGTGCCCTGAGCAGTCAGCAAAGGGTTTTATCAGTGTGGAGGTGGCTCATTTGGCTGCTCTCTGGCTGCCGCAGAGGTTAATGGCATAGCAACAATATAAGCACATATAAGAGAAAACACAGATTAAGATGATGAGTCCCAATATAACTAACAATATTTTCTACCAAAAGCCCCATGATAAAAACCGCTGACTTATTAAGCCCTTTATGCTAAGAATCAGAGCAGTTAGGGCATTCACTTGTGTCCATACATGTTTTAATAAAGATGGTATGTTAATAGATTCACCAGGTTTGAAAACACAACATTTTCTTTGGACAAGGGCACAGATTGCCTCCTTATGAGGCTGTAACAATGTCCAAGACCAAAGCTTTTCTCATTAGAGATATTTCAGGGTTTAGTCAAGACAGATTTTGCCAGCTGTCATTTAAGTCTTGCTGGATGAATGCAATAAGGGCATCTATGTATACAGTGACATCCCCCAGGCCAATGGAGGGAACAAAGAAGGTGGCCAAATGATTGTATTGGTAGAAAACAGAATATGCTTATCTGGCTTTAAGGAGAGGGAGATTGGTGATTGTGGTTGCTGTGGGGCAAGTTCTTGCCTGTGCCCAGAAAAAAATCCAGAGTGCAGTGGCCCATCACTCAGGTGGAAGGCCTGCCCAAAGATTTCTATCATACAACACTGGATTCCATCAGGGGCCACCCAATAAATGCTGGGCAGGGTACCAGTCAGTGACAACCCAGACGTTACCCTTTAATGTGACAGAATGACTACACAGTTCCAGCAATATCCATCCCATATTCCTGGTACAATTGAATTGATTCTGTTTAGAGTATTTTTTCTGTTTTCGATATGGGATTGCCTGGGTTCTCAAATGTCTATAATCTAAAATAAGCCACATGAATCCATCCCATATTGGAGTATAGCCACCCATGGTTCTAATGGTGCTACTTTTAGGATCTTTCCAGTTAGCAGTTTGACAAGCTGCCTGTATAGTTTGATTGATGGAGAAAGAATACCAGTATTGGTAATAGTGTATATGCCACAGGCCAGGTTTCTGGATCAGTGTTGGCAATATCAGGTAAATTAAGAGTACTAGTCTTGGCTTGTTCTTCCTTAACATACATTTAGTGCTTTCCAGTTTCCTCCCTGGAATTTTGATACCCATCATGGTAATTCTGATGAGCCAGACAAGGGAAGCTGCTCACATTGATTCTTTTTCCACGAGTATAATTGGGTCCATTATAAAAAGATATTCCATCAGCAGCTCATCCCATTACTAAGTATTATAGGAGCAGCAGAAATCTGAAAAGTCCAAATATTTGAAAAGACAGACATTTAGTAGAAAATCATATGGGAAACTCTTCCCTTTCTGTATGATTACACTTGTAGCCTGATGCTTTTATGTTAATGTGATTGCAGCTTTAGGAATTTTACCTGGTTGTACATACCACACATATTGGCTGGAGGAGGCAGCACTGGCAAGCAAGACAAGATGACTGGGGGGCAGGATATATCAAACCAGGATATGTCTCTTCATTCAAAGGTGGGTGTTCATTTCAAGTAGAGTGTTTCAACAGGTCCAGCTTGCAGAAGGACAACAGAATCCAGGGAAGACTGAATAGTTCCTCTTCACTGAGAAGTGCAAAGTAAATCACCCATTTCAGCAGGTTGACCCAATCCAAATTCCAGTAAATAACACGCTTCCCAGGCATGATGGAGCTTGGTGTTCTCAGCAGTATAGCCCATGCATAGCCCATGCATCCATAGTCAGTCAGGACAATGACTGTATCTCATGACTTCTATACCTTTATGGGATTGGATGTCTTGGTAGGGGTCCCCAGTCTGACATATGGGGCATCAGGCCCTACTGGTTGATCATTCAAATGAGATAGTACTTTAGTCCACCTGGTCAAGGTAATTTTACCTGTTTGTATTTACTCTCCTGCTTTAATATTCTATTCTTTTTTTTCTACCAGTCCTGCTGCTTGCAGATTATAGGGCAGATGGAACCTCCATTCAATGCCATGTTCTTTTGCCCAGTCCTTCATATAATGAACTTTGAAATGTGACCCCTAACACTGTCTATTCAATGAGGGTATCTGAACAAGGTATTTAACTTCTCTAATCCCCTACTAGTGACAGCTTGGTTAATGTGGAGACTGGGGAATTGTTGGATTAGGCCAGGCGTAATGTCCATACAACCAAGGTACACTTAGAAGTCTCTCTTGATGGGTGGGGGCCAATGTAATCAATTTGCAATCCTTTGCTGGTTGACAACTTCACTGGATGGTCCCAGACTCCTTTGGCAGTTGCCTTGGGTGTCATTTAGAGCACACAAGACATGCTATTACCACATTAACCAAGTCACAGCTTTTCAAGGGCATTCCAAAATCCCTGACAACATGCCATCCCATCCAGACTAAAAGATGGCCATGTACTCAATCTGCTATATCTGCGGAAGGGGCAGCTACATCAATAAGTTCATGGGGCATATATTTCCTCATCACGAACATGCCCTGAATTGGGTGGTGTCCTCCTGGCTGGGGTTGTTACTGTGCTTTTGTTTTTTTCTTTGTGTTGGGGTCAGACAGCATGAGGTGCTTTGTCCTTTTCACTGTTATCACCGTAATATCCTCCTCTTCACTCTCCCCACTTTTGCAGTAATTCTATCTGTTAGCATCCCAATTAGGCTTTGTCATAATCAATCAGATCTTAATCCCTTCTTTGCCCCATTGCACTGTGCACAGTTACTCAAACAAGTGCATCAGACCAACTGGTGTTTTGGGGGTGTCTCCATATTCACACAGGAATCCAGAAGAATCTAACATACAGGCCACCCTTTCTTACATAGAGGTTGATGGCCAGCTTGAGATTTCCTTAATGAACACCTCTTTCCCAAGACCTATTTCTTTGATCTCCTGGCTGGCCTGCCAAATGTTGGGAGTTCCCCACATGAAATCCAAAACTGGCCTTTTTAAACAGAGGGCAAGGAGATACTAAAGAAAGACATAGACTACTCTGGATTGATAGGTGGTAGTTTTAATAACCATGTGAATTTACATATGAGGCTTGTCTTAGGTGGCCATGAGATGAGTAGATCTCTGCCTCCACTTGTCAAAATCATACAAGTTTATATAGAGACCATAACAAGGTTCAGTTACATACACAGTCCAGATATTCTCAGCCTCAAAGCTGCATCCTTTTTTTCTCCTCTTTATTTTATTTTATTTTTTTTTAATTTTTTTATTAATATATAATGTATTATTAGCCACAGGGGTACAAGTCTGAGAATCGCCAGGTTTACATACCTCACAGCACTCATAGCACATACCCTCTCCAGTGTCCATAACCCCACCACCCTCTCCCTACCCTCCTCCCCTGGCAACCCTCAGTTTGTTTTGTGAGATTAAGAGTCTCTTATGGTTTGTCTCCTTCCTGATCCCATCTTGTTTCATTTATTCTTTTCCTACCCCCCAAGCCCCCCATGTTGCCTCTCCACTTCCTCATATCAGGAAGATCATATGATAATTGTCTTTCTCTGTTTGACTTATTTCACTAAGCATAATACCCTCTAGCTCCAGCCATGTCATTGCAAATGGCAAGATTTCATTTCTTTTGATGGCTGCATAGTATTCCATTGTATATATATATATATACTACATCTTCTTTATCCATTCATCTGTTGGTAGACATCTAGGTTCTTTCCATAGTTTGGCTATTGTGGACATTGCTGTCAAAGCTGCATCCTTGAAGAGCCTCCTGGTGTGAAACTAGTGGGCAGAATGTATTCCAAGGAGAAGGAGGAGGTGAAGGGCCTCTGACTGCCTGGGTCCAGCTTACGGAAAAAACAAGGTCATATCCTCTCAATGACCCCTCCAAGATGCAGAGTATGACTGTAAAGACTAGGTGAGACAATGATTACAAAATGCTTAGCACAGTGCCTAGCAAACAGGAAACACTCCAGACCAGATCTTCTTGTGCAATATTTATTACTTCATCTCTAACAATCCCCTTTTCACTGATATCTCCCTCATTCAGGCTGTAATATCTATTGTGCTAATAGATTAGTCCTAAAGGACATGGTATAATTTTACCAAAACAAAGGCATTAAATTATTGTACTTTACCATGAATTATTAAAAGCCTGGGCCAAGATGTAAAGCAGAATGTTTTGGAAAAATGCTTACCACACCAGTGTTTCTCACCTGGAAGAATGTAAAGGCCCATATTGAGATTGGATAGGGAAAGAAATCGGAGGACAAGTATTAGAGGTCTGTTAAATCCTTTGGGAAACTGAGATTGAAGGAAACCAGTGTCTTTCTCCTGTCTGGACCCTTGGGAGGCAGCAATTTCACTAGTTGCTATTCTATCACAATGCCACTAAAATAAAGCTGTTCATGTACAGGCTGAAGCAGGAGCAGGGAGAGGCTATGCTAGTGAACATCCTATGAGCACAGAGGTTGTTGGTTTTTTTGCTTGTTTGTTTGTTTTGTTTTGTTTTGTTTTTGACAAAAGAGAGAGAGAGAGAGAG
>RCUC01012129.1:0-10650 GCA_003697995.1 Taxidea taxus jeffersonii
AAAAAAAAAAAAAAAGAATACATGGGGGGGGGGGTGGAAATACATGGGGAGCCTAAATCAGCTGAATCAGGGCACGGCCAGAGAAGACTTCACAGAAGACAGAGATATGGGAAGGGAAAATAGGAATTCAGGAGAAGAAGATGAAGAGCAGGCATTCCTGCAGAGGGAATGGCATGTTCAAAGAACAGAATCAGGAGTGACTCTGATTACCTCAGGATGGCCTGAACACTGAATTTAAGAAAAGGAGAGGGAAAGCCACAGCTGGAGAGGCAGATGAGGACCCATCATGTGACGCTCAATGAGGGCATTGGGAAAAGTGCTGTAGGACTTTAAATCAGGTGGAACCTATGATCAAATATTGTGCCATTTTAAAGCTGGAGAGGACCTTAGACTCTGGTGTGCCATTTTGCAGTTGAGATCCATAGAAATTAAGTGAGTTACACAATGTCATGAAGCTTGTTAAACAGGTAGAGTTGAGTTTATTGGGCGCCTGTGGGGCTCAGTTGGTTAAGGTCCAACCCTTGATTTTGGCTCAGGTCAGGTCATGGTCCTAGTGTGGGAGTCTATTTGAGATTCTCCCCTTCTCCCCCTGCCCCTCCCCATGCTCATGTGCTCTCTCTCTCTCTCTCATCCTCACTTAAACAAACAAATAAACAAATAACATCTTTAGAAAGGGTAGAGTTGAGTCTGCGACAGTTCAGAATTCTTTTTTTTAATTTTTTTTTAAGATTTTATTTATTTATTAGTTAGAGAGAGAGAGAGAATGAGCACAGGCAGACAGAGAGGCAGGCAGAGGCAGAGGGAGAAGCAGGCTCCCTGCTGAGCAAGGAGCCCGATGTGGGACTCGATCCCAGGACGCTGGGATCATGACCTGAGCCGAAGGCAGCCGCTTAACCAACTGAGCCACCCAGGCGTCCCAGACAGTTCAGAATTCTTTCCACTCCATCACATTATCTCCCCCAAAAGAGAAATGGCAGATGACAGTCCTATGAATCAGGAATTTTGCACAAGACTTTACACTCAAGAATAAAGATTACCTGATCATGAGGCGGTTGCAAGATTGGCCTCCCCCAATGTGGAGAAAGCAGTCTTCACTGCCAAGGATAATTTCCCAAGCTGGTTCCAAAACCAGTGGACTATTGAAGATAGAAAGATGAAGGATCTGGGAAAAGAATGGAAAAGTGCATTCTGCAAGACAGAGGTCCTATTCTTATAGTATCTTCTGCTGCCTGGCTTTCTGTCCAAATGACTTCACCCTTTCCATTCCCCTCACGTTTCTATGTGCCCTGTTCTCTGCTGGTCTCTTTATCATCCTTTCCTTTCCACTGCCCTCACTGTCTCCTTTCCTGTACCCTAAATGGGGGACAGACATAGAATTAATGGCTAAGAAAGTGGTTAGGATTATGGGGAGAAAACTAAAAATATCATGGGTCTCTTTCCTTTATCAATATGAGCTTTTAGCTCAAAATTAACCTTCTTCTAAGCTATTTGCCAACCCACAACTATGTCATGGGAACACCAGCAATGCTGGGTAAAACCCATGACCAACGTGGCTGAATCCCCAAGGCTGAGCAGTTGATTTGTGGGATTCCTGAATCCTCCCACCAGAGATGAAAGGCCATCTGACCACTAAGCAGACCAGAACTCCAGCTTCCTCTGAGCCCTCTAGGTGGGATGAGTGGAGGGAAATGAGGTACTTGGAAGTCAGCCATTCCTAGCCCATCAGGGTCTGCCAAGCAATGCCAGAGAGAAGCAGAACCTCAACCCCCACCCCACCAGATCCAGCCTGGGCCTCAGGGCCAAATATACGCTGGATGGGTAGAGAAAGAGAGGCAGCATCTGCCTTATCCGCCTGCCCTTTTGAACTTGTTTGGTCACCAGCAGGAGGGCCGCCAGGGGAGCAGGGCACTTTGAGAAGGGAGAAGATGAAACTCCTTGGGAGGGAGTCACTCTGTCTGCACATGATGTATCGGCCTGCGGAAGCCAATCTCACTTTCAGATAAAGCGCATTTATTTTGTCCAGCTTGGAGCTGACATGGGGAGTTTTGCTGGCGGGATGGTTTCCGGCCTATTCATCCTTCTTCTGGTAAAACCACCTCTTAGGGGAAAGCGTCTAGGTTGTTTCCTTTCTTCTGGGGCTGCTAAAGCACCTGCTGGTTTGAGGACCTTCTGCTCACTCCAAACAGCCTCTGCCCCACTGGGACTTCTCACCACAGCCACCTGAGCCACACAAGGCTTCTAGCAGCAGACCTGTTGACAGGGAACAAATGACTGATGAAACAAGACAATCTCATCCCTTTCCAGGAAAAAGATGAAAGCAGAATAGGGCTCAGATCTAGCAGTAGCAATTTCTGCTCTGGCTGGTAGAACTAGTGGTCTCTTACAGAGGATGGGAAAGGAATGTGCCCAGGTAGGCTCACCGAGTGGGAGAGGCACCATTCTTGGCCTTACCACCAACACCACAACTTTGAAAGTCTTAGAATCTATGGGAAAATTGGCTCTAATCTTTTTATATTCTGGTTTAATGTTTAAAGCATTAACTATTAGGTGCTTCCTGCATTTGCATTTAACAAAATGCAAATTTTGTAACCATGCCACTCTTGTGTACACCACTTTGTTCCAGTTCTGCTTCATATGGGTTCATGCTTGAAGATCATTTATTCCATCTTTCAGTGATTTTGTAGGTAATTGTTGAGTGCCTACCATTTGCAGTCTCTGGGGACCCAAAGATGAATGAACCTAGGTCTCATCCTTGACGAGCTTGTAGTTCAGAAGGAAAAAAGAACATGTAAATGAATACATTGAACTACAGTGGGAACTGCTGTTGAGTCAAATTCTTTGGAACTCAGTGTAAATCAGAAACTGTTCAGAGAAAATAATATTTGACATGGGGGAAGGGATAAGTAGGCAGAAAATAGACTTCAGCTGCAATTGGGTAATGATGAGGTGTGTTCAAGAGCTGTGAGACATTCGTTTGGACTGGAGCAAAGATTTCATATGGAGTAACTTTGGAAGATGGCTCTAAGAGGACAACAAGGATTCTCCCCGCCAAAGGGTATTTATCTGCTGTAGTTTGGGCATTCGTGTTTCATCCTGGCAAGAACCTCTCAATGTTTTTGAGTAAGGATCCCTTTTTTGACATCACAAAGTTACCAAGCTGGGAGAAAATTGAGGGGCCATGGACATTTAAGCAAAAGGAATGGGTGGACGGATGAAGTGAACTTATAGAAGTACCTTGATTAGCACCAGGAACCCAGTGAGAGATTAATAAATGTTTGACAATGATGATGAAAGCAGTTCCCTCCCACAAAACTCAAAGTCTAAAGGAAAGGAGGGTGTGTCAATTCCCCGTGGCTGTTCTAACAAATGACAAAAACCAGGTGGTTTAAGACAAAGGAAAAATGTTCTCTCACAGTTGTGAAGGCCAGCAGTCTAAAATGAAGGTGTAGGCACAGGACTGGCTCCTTCTGGAGGCTCCAAGGGAAAGTCTAGTCCATGCCTCTCTCCTAGCTTCTGGTGGGTGTCAGACCCTTGGCATTCCTTGACTTGTAGATACATCACTCCAATCTCTGCCTGTGTCTTCATGTGGTTTCTCCTTATTGTCTGCCTCTGCACTTCTATTTCTTATAAGAATGCTTGTCATGAGATTTAGGGCCCATCTAAAAATCCAGGACAATATCATCTTGATATCCTTAATTACCTCTGTAAAAACCCACTTTCCAAATAAGGTCACCTTCACAGGTACTAGCAGTTAGAATCTTTGAGAGGATTGCCAGTCAACCCACTTCAGGGGAGTTTTGGTGAGTGTGACCTACCTCAACTGGGCCAGATACTTGTTTTCCCAAGTTCTGTTGCCTGCAACCCAAATAATTCCCCCAGACAAGGACAGACACTTAGAATAACCAGACTAAAACAACAACAACAACAACAAAACGAAAAACCCTTCTGATGCCATGCACTCCATATAAGATCAGGTGGCTTAAGAACAAATGATTCCAACTTTTACCAACTAAACAGAGCTCCATGAGAGGAGAAATCATGTCTCAGATTCAGCACTATGTCCGCATAGTGCCTGATACTTAGCAGGCACTTAGTAATTTTTTGTAATAAATAAATGATTCAGTATAAAAAGAGATCTCACCACTACTCTTGCTAGCCTAAGCATTTCAGGTCATTTTTTAGTCCTCATAAAAGCTAATTCTATCTTTATGAGGCAACCCTAGAGCCTTTAAGTGACTGTGGAGTTAGAATACAATACAGGCAAGTCTTGCAAGTTTGCATGAAGACACATTTTCAGAAATTCTAGTTACTAATAGTCTTCAGGGACATCAGACCACTTGGAAAGTAACAAAGATTTTTACCACACACACTATTGCCCTCAGAGTGAGCCCAATCTACCTATCACCAGTGCCGGTTTAAGGGACCCCATAAATGATGAAACATCTCCTTGCATCTCTGGTTAGAACAAAAAGTTGACAGATTTTCTGGAAACTTCTTAAGGGTTTCTAAGCTAAAAACAATAGTGATGGCAGAAAGATTCTCCTCCTGCCTCATCCAGTGGCTATTAGCTACATGTGGCTATTGAGCACTTGAAATATGACTAGTCTGAATTGGTAGGTAATGTAAATATAAAACACACACCAGATTATAAAGGCTCAATATGAAAAGAGGAATGTAAAATATCTCACTAACAAATTTTCTTGTTAACTGCGTGTTGAAATGATAATATTTTCAATATGTTGAGTTAAATAAAATATCAAAAATAATGTCACCTACTTCTTATTACTTTTTTTAATGTGGATGTTAGAAAATGTTAAATGACATACATGGTTTACATTTGTAGTTTGCCTTATATTTCCAGTGGAGAGTTCTGGTCTAGAGCATTGTGGTTTCTGAGGCTGGAACAAGGCTCTGTGGGAAATTGCCAATTCTGACTTAAGCACAGTTCACTTCACCCATTCTGACACTGCCCTAGATGAGGAACTTGTCTCTTCCCTAGGAGTAATCAATGCAGACCAATGCAGAAACTTCCCAACTACTCCCCTCTTCTTCTCTCTCACTTCCAGTCCTTGCCCATGGAACTGACAGACATCTTTTTAAAGCATAACTCTGCTCACACTTTAAAAATTATGGTGCTCGACAGCACCAACAGAAGAAAGCCAAATTAGTATGCCTTCAATGTTTGCCACTAGGCACCACAATGCACATAATACTGAGCTACTCATTTTTCTCTGAATATAATAATAATAGCCAACACATTGAGAGTTTACTGTGTGCTGGTGATTCATTTAATCCTCATAAACAATTTCTAGAGGTAGCTGCTGTTATTATCCTCATTTTACAGAAAAAAAATTGAGGTACTAAGAGGGTATTTAATAATCACAGTGATATAACTAGTAAGTGGCAGAACTGGCATTTAAACCAACTAATCTATCCCAGAGTCTGTGTTCTTAACTACTACACTATTGTCTATTGCTTTGCCTACTCTGCTCCCTCTGCTCTTTCTCATTTTACCAGTACAGCACACATGTATGCATGTTTTAATACCCAGATCAACTATCACATCCCCTATGAAAACTTCATCACTCCCACAGGGAATTATACTTTCTTCTCCCAGCAAACTGTGTCTCATTTATTTATTATTATACTCAAGTTGGATTCTACTCTCCTTCTGAGATCTAGGTAATAGTGGCTCATAGCCCGAGATTTTTCACCAATGGGAATCCAGAACCCTCACCAATATTTCTATATACCCTGAGAAGACTTTCATATTCATAATTAGCTCAACCTCTGGGCTCTAGCTACCGCATATGTTGTCTTGTTCCTGACAACCTTAACCCAAACAGGAACATAGTGGGTGTGTCTCCAGTGTTTACAGAAATGTCCCTCCCTTACAGCATTTGTCCCTTTTTTTCAGCATTTGTCTTTATAGCAACTTACTGAATATATGGACATAGTAGTGAGGGGTTACCTTGCACTATTTTGAAAAAACAAACTTTGTGATATTTATTCCTATTCTTAAAATTAATTTAACCAAAGGGCTATTTATAGTCCTTTAATGCTATGCAGTATCCAGCCTTTTGCTGTCTTGCTTGTGTCCCTCTCCTCCCCTTTCCATGCTCATCCCTCTGTTCTCTCATCTCAGTCTCTGCCCTGCTTCCTTTCTGAGGGGTATTCACATTTTCCTGTGTAGAAGAACTTTTGTTTGGTCATTTTTTTTGCTTCAGATATCTTCTATGTAAAGGAACTTAAAGTAATTTGTCAAATGCAGTTCACTCCCTGAGAGAAATTTGGGTAACAGCTGTTAAAATAATAAAAACTTCACTGAACTAGAGAATTATTTCCTTATACATCTGCCTCATATGCCCTGTTTGTATATCTCCAGAACCAAAAAAATATATATCCAGTAAATTTGTTGTTGAACACATTAATGATTTATTAATTAGATCTATCCTAGACAACCAAGTGTCCTCTTAATAAACTCAAACTAACAATTTTATGACCATTGGTTCTACAGAGAGCAGAATTTCCACTCTATGGGAAATTCTTCTTTAGGACCAGATTTAGTCGCATATGGTTCCTAAAGGACTTCTTTCCCCCAGGTGAGGATGACAACCACATTGCTCAGGAATTAAGCTGGTCAACTCATGGTCCTCTTTGCCTCAAATTCAAAGGCTGTAGTTCCTAAGGTCAGCAAATGTTAATGAAAATTTTGTATGGATCCATCTTAATGGCCAAAGCATTTGCTTCTGTTGAAGTTTAAACAAATTTCATCAAAGATATATTTACCATGATATGTTTATAAATACAAAAAATTACAAAGAATGATACATCAAAAATTCATTTAACTACCATCTGGATTTTTAAATGTTATTATTTTTGCCATATTTGATCCAGATATTTTTTCCAAAGGAGATAAAGCATTATAGATATAGTTGAACCTTTATTATAGCTTTATCTAGTTGTAGCCACAATTATAAAAATTATTTGTCCATTTTGCCCATGCTTTCTAACTTTTTTGACAATATTGTTATGTGTGTATAATATTAGTGGTATAATATTGAATATGTTTTAATTGTGATTTTCACTGAAATTTATGTTTTCAAGCTATATGTGTGTTATACATGAAGTCTTAACTCATCCTTTTCAATTGTTATATAATAAGTATTTGACTATATAAGTTTTATATATTCATTCTCTTAGCATTTGACATTTAAGCTGAGTATGCAATTTTGATATTACAAACAATACTGTATACATTTGTGTATGTCTGTCCACATGTACAAAGTTTTTGTCCAAATTATGTACACAATTTCTTTACTATCTGTATATCAGTTTCTTCTTGGTGTACCATATATGTCTTCTAGTTTGTGGCATTGCTTTCAACTTTATTCCTTTGTTTCACAGATTTTTTATATATAATTACTATATAATTTTTTAATGTAAAAACTTTATTTTATGGTTGTGACTGTTGTGTCACATTTACAAAATCCTCCCCTATCTTCAACATCATGAAGATATTCTCCTACATTTTCGTTTAAAAGTTATAAACTTTACTTCTCACATTTAGTGAATGTGGAATTTATTTTTGTGTGTGTTGTGTGGTTAAGATGAAATTTTTTTCCCATGTGGAAACCAAAATGTCTAGCACCATTATGACATAATATTCCTTCATCCCTGTGCTTTTCTAGTGCTATGTCTGTCATATATTGAATACAGAGAATGTGGCTATTTCTAGTTCCTTAGTTTGGTCTATTAGTATGGTGGTGAGTCCACCTTCCTTTTCCTTCTTCCTGCCTATTCTTGGACTTTGATTCTTAAAATAGACTTTGTTTTTATAAAGGTTTAGATTTACAGAAAAATTGAGCAGATAGTACAGAAAGTTCCCATGTTAACCCCAATACACCCACATAGTCTCTCCTGTTCTTAACAACTTACATTAGTATGGCATATTTGTTATAATTAGTGAAACAATGTTGATACATTATTATTAAGTAAAATTCATAGTTTATTCATACTTTCTTAGTTTTTACCTAATGTCCTTTCTCAATTCCAGGATCTCATCCAGGATACAATATCGCATTTAGTCATCATGTCTCCTTAGGCTCTTCTTGGCTATGACAGTTTCTAAGACTTTCCTTGTTTTTGTTTTTGTTTTGCTGTTTTTTTAATAATGGTTTGACTTAATTTATTTTTTCAATTATTTTTTGTAGTTACCTCAGGGAACAGTGAATGTTTTGTTTTTATATTTTTACTAAAATGTAATTAACATACAATGTTATATTAGTTTCAGGTGTACAACATATTAATTACATGGTGACAGACTTTCCGTGTTTTTGATGACCTTGACAATTTTGAGAAATACTCATCAGGCATATTATAAGATATGTCTTTATTGAAATTTTTCTGTTTTTCCCATGATTAGAATGACCTGGACCTTTACTTTTTCAAAAAAATTTTAGGATCAATTGCTCAATTTCATGAAAAATCCCCTTGAATTTTTAAATTTGGAAATGCAGTGAACTTATATATTTCTTTATGAAAAGTGACTCTTCCTGTCCATGTATATAGTAGATTACCCTTTATGTATATTTTCTTTCATACCCCTCAATAAATTTTTATAGTTTTCTTTATAAAAATTTTACTTTTTAAAATTTATTTCAAAATACCTTTCAATTCCTATAGCTGTGAATATGATCTTTCTTTTCATTACATTTTCTAGTTGGCTGCTGCTGGTGTATACCAACACTGATTTTTGTATGTGGATCCAATGTCTACTGACCTACACTCTTAGATCTAAGTATAAATAATACTATGAGTAAAATAAATAACTGCAATTATTCATTTTATGTGTCATCTTAACTGAGTAAGAGAATGCTCAGACTTTTGGCCAAACATTATTCTGAATGTGTCTGAATGTTTCTGGATGAAATTAACATTTTAATTGGTAGACTGAATGAAGTAGATGGTCCTCCTTGGTGTGGTAGGCCTTATTCAATCAGCTGAAGAGCTGAATAGAACAATAAAAAAAAGACTGAATAAGAGGGAACTCCTGCTTAACTATGCTAGGACAATGGTCGTTTCCTGCCTTTGGACTGAAACATCAGCTTTTCTTTGGTCTCTAGCCTAGTTTTTATTTTATTATTATTATTATTATTTTTTTTTTTTTTTTAAGTAGGCTCCACACCCAGCATGGAACTCAACACAGGACTTGAACTCACAGTCCTCCAATCAAGACCTGAGCTGAGATCAACAGTCAGACACCTACGGGACTGAGCCACCCAGGTGCCCCTCTAGACTGGTTTTTAGACTGGAACTTATACCATCACCTTTTCTATTTCTCAGGCCTTTAGACTTGGACTAAAACTACACATCTGCCCTCTGGGGTCTCCAGCTAGCTGACTGCAGATCTTGGACAGGTCTTGCCAGCCTGCTGAACTATGTGAGTCCATTCCTTATATTTAATAACTGTGCATGCACACACATACACACACACAAACACACACATATGCACATACACACATACACATGCACACATCCTACTGGTTCTGTTTCTCTAGAAAACAGTAATACAATAATAAATCTGTATTATATAGTAAATTTAGATAAATAATACTATGGATAAAATGTTGACTATTGATTTAAGTTACTAAATGATTATAAATATATCCAGGGTTTTTATGTTTCTGAATTCCATTTTAGTAATTTATATATTCCTAGTAGAAATTGTTCTTATTTTCAAATTTATTGGCACAAAGTTCCTTATGATTTTTGAAATCCCTCTCCTTCCCTAGTTGTAGTTCCTATTTCTTCCTAATAGTGTTTATTTATATATTTCTCTTTTTTTAATCAATCTTGCCAATAGTTTGTCAATTTTCAAACCAGTGTGTAGTTTTCTATTTAATAAATGTCTACCCTTGTAAAATTATTTTTTAAGTTAATTTCTTTGGATATATTCTATTATTCTTTTTCTAAAAATTTACTTGAATGGCCAATTAATTTTCAGTCCTTTTTTTAACACAGGGACTTGATACTATATGTTTCCCTCTGCAGTGTCATGCGTTTTTATTAGAATTTTGTTATCACTTGTTCAGTTCTAAATAATTTTCCTTTATGATTATTTATTTGGCCCATTATTCTGAAGTATAATTTTTAGTTTCTATTTCTATGGTGTTTTTAACTGTTTTCATATTGATTTATAATTTTATTGCACCATAGTCATAAACTGTTGTTTTCATTAGTTATTTAATAGCTGATGAGATTAACTTTGTGATCTAGAAACTTACTGAAGGCACCCTACTGAATGGAAGATATTTGCAAATGATATATCCAATAAGGTGTGAATGTCTAAAATAAATAAAGACCTTACGCAGCTCAACACCAAAGAAACAAGTGGAACTAAATAAATTTTTTAAATTTTTTACACACATTTTGAAATAATATGTGTACTCTCATTTTCCAAATGTGTCCACTAGAACTGATGTGGTAGTATTTTTCATATCTTCTACATCCTAACTTTTTATTTGTTATTACTTTTTGAAAGAAGTGTATTAAAATCTCCCTCTATAATTTTGGGTTGGTCAGTTTCTCCTTACACACACACACCACACACATACACACACACACACACACACACACACACACACACAC
>RCUC01012410.1:0-10890 GCA_003697995.1 Taxidea taxus jeffersonii
CTGGTTTGGGTCTAGGGGAGATGGGGTGCCAGGGAAGTGGTCACCAGAGGGCGAAATGGATCTGGAAAGAGGCAGGCATTAGAGACCTAGATTGGGAGTCCTGCTCTGGGGATCATAGAGGAACGCAGGTGGCCAAACAGGGAGAGAGGAAGAAAGAGGGTGAATTTCCTGCATTTCTAGTGGAGGAGGGGAATGGAGAGGATGTGAGACTATCTAGGAGGGGATCGGGGTGGTGACACTGCTGGACAAGGGCAAGGGGAGAGGTGGTGTCAGCCCCGCCATGGCCGGTCCCGGAGGACAAGAGCAGGAACACTGGACAGGAGGAGAGCAGAGGTCAGCTGTGTACACTGGTCCAGGAAATATGGGGAGGGAAGAGGACGGGGGACTGTTCCTGGGTCAGCTTGTAGGTCAAGGTAAGCAACCCGGTGATCAGAGACCCCGCCTGAGCTCTAGGCCCAGAACAGGTGTGATCAGAACCGTGAGGAGGGCTTGGCCTTGGGAGCCAGGAAGGACGTTCTGTCCTCCAGAACCAGAGAAAGGAGACAATGAAGGAAGCTAGACGAGTCATAAACTTGGAGCAAAGTTGAAGAAGGTTCTGGTAGTTTCTGGCTTCTTAATAAAGAAGGAAATGAGGATAAGGGGCCCCAGGTGCAGCTGGGAGCTTGAGGAGAGTGGATAGAGGTTTGTGAACACAAAGATGCTGTATCAGTCACTTGTGCTTCTTGCGTCGGTGAGCCCCGGACGCCGTGGGAATTCCAGAACCTTGAGAGATGCAGACAGTGACTTGGGCAATCCCAGAAACTAGCTCCTGAGCTCCGGCCCTCCTGATACCTTCAGGCCGACCCTGACCCGTGCCCTCCGTCTGTGTTCTGAGCTTCCCTGGGGTCTTCGGAGGACGCCACCCTGTGCCGCTAGTTCCCAGACACCCACCTGGTCCTCCAACGAGGACAAGAGTGCCTGCCAAGGCCGGGCAGGGGGGTGTCCCCCAGTGGCCAGACCCAGATGTCTCAGGGCCTCCGCTTTGCTGCTGCAAAGAGAGAAGCGCCAAACGGATCGCAGGGGGACCCAGTAACCCACAGCGGCTCCCCGCGCTCAGAACCTACAGAACTCCACGTCGGGGCCCTGGGCATGTGCAAACCCCACTCCCTCTGATTCCCCCGGCCTCAGCAGCGCCGCCCACAAGGCTCCTGCAAGGAAAGCAGACCCTTTCCCTGAGTGTGGCATCCTGACTTTGGGCAGTTCTCGGGCTCCGAGGATGGTCAAGCTGGAAGGGGACATTCATTTGGCTCGAGCCCACGTTAGGTGAGGAGATGAGGTCAGAAAGAGCCCGGAGCAGGGGGACAGGGGCAGAGGGGCTGGGGGCTAAGCAGCCTTCCTGTGCTGCCGGCCGGGCCTGTGCCCCAGCCACTCAGCCCCTTCCAAGGGCAGCCCCTGGCACCGGGCCACCTGCTCCCCAAAGTGAGCATCTCTCCCTCGGGCTGCTCCAGCCCCGGGCTCTGGCATCCCGCTGGGGATTTCAGCCCCCTGGCAATCTGCAGGGGCCAGAGGAGGAGAGAAGGAAAGATCCAACTGCTCAAGCTCCAGACTCCCCTGGGGACGGTCCTGATGGCAGACTCCTGCCCTGCTCCCCTCAGCAATGACTGGACGGCAGGTCCCCCTGGGTTCCTCTGCTGGTCCTGCCGCCCTGCTGTCGGCACAGAGAGGGCCAACGTCTGAGGGCAGCTCAGGACGCACTCTCTCATTGCATGAGGCCAGGATTCCTCCGTGGGGCCAGAGCTGTCTTTCCAAACCACAGAATGTGCCAAAAGCCATGGCCACCTAGTTCTCCCCCCTTCAACGTGCGTCTGCGGAACCACAGGTGCTCTCCCCACACTGCCCAAGTTCAGGATGCTGTCCTGGCAACCTCCCAAGGGCACCGGTGGGGGTGATGCAGTGTCTCCCCCTGGGGTTAACCTGGCATCGAAGACAGGCCCCCTTTTTGAAGGTGGCCAGGTGGGACCCAAGCCGCAGGCCGGATTTAATGCCTTTGGGACCTTTAAACAGAGGCTGTAGGTTCCTGGGGTGCTGGCCCCTAGAGCCTTATTCTGAGTGTGGCCCCTCGGTGAAGTGTGAAGACTGCAGGCTTATAATTGTTTTGAGGCAGAGGAAGGAAGCAGAGAGGGCTGGGGGCACCCAGAGCATCTGTTTTACTGCTGTTTCTAGAATCTTACATAGATGCTCGAGGTACAACTTTGTATTAGGAAATATTCAATAAAAAGCTGAAATCCTCCAAAGAAATCTTGCATCCCTCTTAAGGGCTTGCAGACTTCTTCTAGAGCTTTAGACGGGGAGGCTTAGCGCACCCCCTCTGTCGGGAGGACCCCAGGCCCCCTAGTGGACTGTCACTGCAGCCTATGAGGGCCTGAGAACCCCAGGGAACTTCTCACACCTTGCTAGGGTAGGGGGCAGAGCACAGCATTTCCTCAGGACTCACCCGTGGATTCTGATGCTTTCCGGGAGATTCCTGCGTGGCCTCAAACCTTAGCCCTCCTGTCCAAAGCTGGTAGATACCCTCATAAAGAGCACCAGACCCAGGCCCCCGCTGGACTGTGATGTCTGGCCTGGGCGTGGGCTTTGGATGGAAATGAATGCACCTCGGTCCTCAGGTACGCTCCCAGCCTCGCCACATGGGGTCCAGAGCCGTCCACCTCAGGGAGGTGCAGGGAGCAGATCTGCCGGGACTAAGGCAGGGGGCTGGCTCCTGGGGTCTGGGATCAGGGGCCACAGGCCAGTAGGCAGCCCCTTTCAGATGGGGAGACGGCATTTCCCACAAGCCCAGCACTGTAAGTCATGGTCGGGGGCACCTGACTGCTAACTGGGGATTCTCCTAAGCCACTGAGTCTCGGCAGAGGGGCCTCCAACACCAATGGCTGAAAGAACCATAATCAGCCTCCCCTGCTCCCCACAAGGGCTGTGCTACGGGCTCCGCCCCAGCTCCCCTCACCAGCCCCAGGCATCCAGTGAGCGAATGCGTGACAGTGAGGACACAATATTAACACACAATCTCTAGGGACACCTGGCTGGCTCAGTGGGAAAAGGCTCTAGATCTCCGGGTAGTCAAGTCGGAGCCCCACGCTGGGTATAGAGATTACTTAAAAATAAAATATTTTCGGGACGCCTGGGTGGCTCAGTTGGTTAAACGGCTGCCTTCGGCTCAGGTCATGATCCCAGTGTCCTGGGATCGAGTCCCACATCGGGCTCCTTGCTCAGCAGGGAGCCTGCTTCTCCCTCTGCCTCTGCCTGCCTCTCTGTCTGCCTGTGCTTGCTTGCTCTCTCTCCCTCTCTTTCTGTCAAATAAATAAATAAAATCTTTTAAAAAAAATAAAAATAAAAGATTTTCAAAAATGAATGTATTGTTTAATTTACACACATAGAAAATAGTAAAATTTCTACCCTCTAAGGGAATGGCCACTATTTTTAATACAAATGCCGAAGCTCTCCTGTCTTAAGTTGGGGAGTGGTAGTTACTCGGGGAATCCTGGAAAGCCGTCAGCAGACCCTGTACGTGAATATATACGTACATGTCTACAGAGCCCATTATTAAATATTTTAAGTTAAAGCATGCCAGTGGAATCAGTGCACAGTCTTCCCGTGTTAATGTACTAAGGCCTTTTTTCTTTCTTTCTTTTTTTTTTTTAATTATAGTTGTACTGCGGACGCCTGGGTGGCTCAGTTGGTTCAGCGTCTGCCTTGGGCTCAGGTCACGATCCCAGACTCCTGGGATCGAGCCCCACGTTGGGATCCTGCCCAGCGCCCCTCCCCCCAGCACGTGCGCGTTCTCGCGCGCGCAAAAATAAAAATACTTTTTAAAAATTAAAAAAAAAACCAACCTGCTCATAGTTGTACTGATTAGACACGTGCCTTTCACCATCCACCCCGTATTGCCTTGTCTGTGAGTCCCAGTTCGGATCTCAGGGCTGGCACGAGGACCCGGGGAAGCCAGCAGAGTGCGTTTCGTCCGAATTGTTGCATTTTGCTCACGACGGAACTGTCACGCTCACACGCCTCCCGACCGCAGGCTTGGTCCGTTAGCCGTTCGCGTCCACCAAGCCTTCCCAAGCATCCCCTGCAGCTCTTATAAAAAAAACCCTTCTCTTCGCCTCCGTACTTGACCAGTTTACACAATAATTGCTGAAACCGTTTGATTTCGCGGACAGCTAACCTGAGAGTTTGGGGACAGACGCAGCCGTCCCTCGGGGGACGCAGCACGCGCTGGTGGGGACAGAACAGGGCGGGGAGAGGCCACCGCCCCCCCCCCCAGGCTCGTGCGAGCTTCGGGCGCCCCTCAGGCCCGGCCTGCCCCCAGCTAGCTGCGTGGGGCAGCCCGACCCCGAGGAAAGAGCCTCCAGATTGGGAGAATCACGAAAGGGGCCCCCAAAGGGCAGCGGGAAGGCCACTGAGGGGCCTCTGCCCCCGCTTTCTTATTCTGCTCCTTAGATGCCCCCGGACGCGCTGAGTCTGCACAATGGGGAGCAGCGCCGGGGGAGTCCAAGGGCCCCTGGTCTCCCAGCGGGCCTGCCTCACGCGGGGCTGGGGGAGGACGCCCCCGGGGGGCTGCCCGGTAGCGGCCTTGTTAGCCCCAAGCCCCGGTCCCTGCCTGGCTCTCCCGGCGTGGTGGCGGCCAGGCCCCGCACCAGCGCTGCGCTGCTCCGCGAGGGAGCGGATACCAGCCCGGCTGAGCCACGGAGCACCCGCGGACACGAAGGAACGCCAAGACCCGCACGCGGCACACCCCGCCGACTCGCGGAAACGGGCTCCACTTACCAGCCCTGGGGTCCGGCTCGCAGAAATCACACAGATCTCGGGTCACACAGGACCGAGACTTCACGAGATTTCACGCAGAAACCCCACAGCGATCGTCTCGACCCATGTCCTCCGCTGGCACATGAAACCGGGTTCCAGAACTGCCCGGGACTCACGGAGGCTCCCTGAGGCCCAGCAGGCCCGGACCGCCTCTTGCGAGGGGCCCGTCTGAAGCGTCCCCTTGGTCCCCACCCGCCTGGAGTGGGCGTGCTCTGTCAGGGCCCGAGGTGACAGGCAGGGCTGCCACGGCCGCGCTTCCCAAGGAAGGTGCCTCCGCGTACCCTACCTGCCACCTCGTCCACCGTCCACGTTGGCTGGTTGCCCCCGCTCTGCCCGGAGAGGTGACACCGGAGGCAGGGGAGGCCTGTGGGTACTTCTCAGGCACAGCCCACACACAGACCAGAGCCCTCTGTGAAGAGGAAAGACGAGCCCTGGGATAAAACCAGAGGTAAGAGTAGCAGGTGCTGCAGAAGCGTTTGGCACATGGGGCGGAGGATGCCCGGCGGCGCTCCCCGAAAGCCCCTCCGTCAGTCTGGGTCGTGGACTTGACCTGGGCCGGCAAACACAGCGACACCGGGCCGTGTGGGGCACGGCGGGCTCGTTCCCCAGCCTCACTGCCACGTCAGACGCTGGAGCTCTTGGAGGCGCCTCAGAAACTCAACGGGAACAATAACAGTTGCTGTATAGGCGGCTTGTCTGTCTGTCTTTCCGTAGGTGGTCGGAGGGGCGAAGCTGCAGGGAGAGCAGGACCCTTTTAGGTGCCTCAAACCGGGGAGAAAGATTCAGAATGCTGTCCTAGTTTGCTGGGGCCGCTGTCGCCTCCTACCACACACTGGGGACTTAAGCACCAGAAGTCTGGTTCCTCGGCGTTCTGGAAGCTGGGGTCTGGGACCAAGAGGCGGACAAGGCGGGCCTCTTCTGAGGCCTCCCTCCTTGGCTTGCAGGTGGCCGGCCGGCCACCGTCCATGTCTTCCCATGGTCTCACTTCCGTGTGCTCTCACGTCCCAATCTCTCCTTAGAAGGACACCCGGCTACTGGGTTCGCACCCACTCCAGCGACCTCATTCCTAAGGCGTCTCCAAAGGCGGTGCCGGTCGAGGTACTGGGGGTAGGACTTGAGCACGGATTTTGGGGGAACACAGGTCATCCCATGACAAATCCCTTGGGGACCGAATGAAGGACGCTCCTGCTGAGGACTGACCCTCCTCGCTCCACTCCACAAGGATGATGAGGCCAGGGCAGGAGGGAGGCCCGCGACCAGGGCAGCCATCGCTTCCCAGCCCAGGGGTAA
Source organism: Taxidea taxus jeffersonii (assembly GCA_003697995.1). NCBI lineage: Eukaryota > Metazoa > Chordata > Mammalia > Carnivora > Mustelidae > Taxidea > Taxidea taxus. The sequence goes on from RCUC01012410.1 coordinate 6,133, forward strand.
CTGGGCCCGCGAATAGGCTGGAGAGGCAGCCAGGTGTGTGGGAGACACTGGCTCTCCAGCCGCGCCCGCAGGGCCTGGCAGCTGTGTGGCTGGGGGCGACCTTCCTGCCCCGCTCCACCCACCTGGGGATGGGGGGTGGACACAGGCACCATGACAGTGTGGGCCTGCTTCCTAAAGCGTTTGATAGAGCGTTTGTGGAATATTCTTTGTGTATTATGATACTAATCATAGGCTATCATCTGATTTTGCAAATGAATACTAAAGATTCTGACATATTTAATGGTGTGCGACTACCCCAGCTGACTTTAGTCAAGAAATGCTCCCACGAACCTGGAAGCCTGTCCATCTGTGCGTGTCCCTCTGCATCTCCCCATCCTCCTCTCCTCTTAAAAAAAAAAAAAAGTTTTATTGTAAAACAGTGAACCTGGGGATACCTGCGTGGCTCCGTCAGTTAGGTATCTGACTCTTGATCTCAGCTCAGGTCTTGATCTCAGGGTCGTGAGTTCAAGCCCTACGTCGGGCTCCACGCTGGGCACAGAGCCTACTTAAAAAATAGCTAAATAAAATACAGCAATGTACTTCACCAGAGATCCGTCTCCATTGCCTTCTTCCTTCTTGTGTATCTTCACTTTCAGCCTCTTTTATGATTCCTTTCCCTCAAGGGTAAAACTATAACAATTTCTCTTTGGTTACAAAAAAAAAAAAAAAATCCCATCCCTCATCCCCTCTCCCCCTCTTTGATTCATCCTTAAAGACCGATCTCTTGACACATGCTGACCCTGTGTCCTCAGCCTGCTGATGTTTCGTTTCTACCCTCACTGGCCAGTGTTTTGCCAGACACAGGGCCCCTCCTTGGGTGGCTGGTCGCTTCCTCCTTGTTCCTCATCTCCCTTGGCGTTTGTAACATCGTGTTCCTGGTTTTCCTGCCACTTCTCAATCTCTTCTGTGGGTTTCTCAGCTGCTTCCCTCCCTACCTGTGAGTGTTCCCCCACGGTGCTTTGCGAGGCCTCTGTATTAACCATGCCTTCTTCCTTTCCACATTCTGCTGCACAGGCTTCCAGGTCCCTGCTGAGCCTGCAGGGTCTGCCCCTCCCAGGATTACCCAATTCCGGGGGATAATAAAAACTCATGAGTTGCAAACCAACGAGTCCAGAACCCACCTTTGATAGGCCGCCACATCCCCCTTGCCCTAGTCACCCCAGGACCCTGTACGTACCCAGGAGAGCCCAGAGCCCAGCGAGATGATTCAAGCCAGCCTGGCCTAAGTCTGCTCACTCTGCCTTCCTTTCCTGTGGGAACTCAGTCATGTTTCCCATGGCTCTCTTTGACTCCTGACCCTCCCTGGTACTTCTTTTGGGGGAGGGAGGTGCCCCCTCCTCTTGGGAACAGGAAGGAGCTAACTTTTCAATGGAAAGCGTCTCCTGATCTGGTAGGGCCACCGTGCCTGAATAATATAACAAGGCCCACAAGGTACGCACAACAGTCTCCCTCAACTCCCTCTGGGAATATCGTCGACCTCATCCCTCCCCAGTCGGTACCCTCCCCCTAAGTCTCTCTTCTTGGCTTCAGGCCACATACGTCCTGCTTTTTCTTGGACACCTCCATGTCTGCCCACCCTCTCCCACACCCAAACTATACCTTCTCCCATATTCCCTATTGGGGACGATCCCACCATCAATCCAGTCCTCCAACCCCAAACCTGGGAGCCCTCCTGATGAAGTTGTAGAATATAAGTGAGGTTCGGTGGGGTGAGGTCCGGAGCCGATGACCAAGAAAGAATTATTGTGATATCTTTGGTGCAAAATAGTGGTTTATTGAAGCACGGGGGCAGGACCCGTGGGCAGAAGGAGCTGCTGCCCGGGGGGTTGTGAGGGGCGGCTGATTCTATGCTATGGGGCTGGGGGAGGTAAGGAAAAAGGGAAGGTTTGAAAGAAGAAACATAGGATACCGGAGGCTTTGCTATTTTCTAGTTAAGGTGTTTTTCCTTTTAATAAGGCGTTAACAGTAAGATAGTTAGGAGCTTCCTGGAGGAATGTCACACTCCTGCCATCACATGTCCTTATCGATGAGCTTTAGGTTTAGAAGAAATTTAACTTTATTTACATTTCCCTGTGCCTCAGTCTCTGTCAGTTTTATGGAGGGGAGGATGATGTTAGGACTTCAGAGACTGATTTATGGGTCTCGGGAAGTTGGGCTGTTGGTAAGAAAGCCTCTTCCTCGTAAATCACTGGGACATTTGTGAGCTGAGGCAGACTCAGGTCTTGCAGGATTGTGATCTCTACAAGTTAACCATTTGTTCTTCCTTTAGGGCAGCCCGGAGTGCCCGAGGGATGTCACACATGTCACGAGGCGGGGGAGGTGTAGGGTGCCGGCTTCTGCTTTGTCCTCAGCCAACCTCCTGTTCCCTCCTCACTCCCTGCCCACCTCCCCAGGCTCTTCTCCCAGTCTACAGCGGTCCCCCCGCGACACTGAACACTCTCCTGCCATTGTCTGACTGTACTTGTGTGTCACCAGCTGGTCCTCACAGTCCATGGGTTTTAAGGGCTGTGTCACCATGATTCCCACTGTGTCCCCAGAGCCTAGATAATGCTTGATAAGGGTATGATTGGTGAGGAGAAGGAGTGGCCTGGAGACAAAATTGAAAATTCCTGCAGAAGTGGGGTGTCCCCAGCCTGCCCTTCTGCACGGACTCTCCATCATCTCTCTGAGTCGCCTCCCATGGTTGGGGCCACCGTCACTCATGGATTCAGCTGGTGGATGTTTACTGGGACTGAATTTCTGGCAGTTTCTAGCACTTTGCCCCTTCTGTTCAGCCGACCAAAGGGAGTAACATCAGGCATTAGCAAACACACAGTGGGTTCCTCACTTCCCCAGGACAGACCGCCTCCCACTGCCCATCTCATCGCAGGGCCACTGAACACCCCTCAGGGCTTCTCGGAATCAAAGAATGTGGGCACAGGAATATGGTGTAGACCTTTGGTATTAGAAAACAAGACTTTCAAGATTTTTTTTTAAGATTTATTTATTTATTTATTTGACAGAGAGACAGAGATCACAAGTAGGCAGAGAGGCAGGCAGAGAGAGGGGGGAAGCAGGCTTCCTGCTGAGCAGAGAGCCCGATGTGGGGCTCGATCCAAGGACCCTGAGATCATGACCTGAGCCGAAGGCAGAGGCTTTAACCCACTGAGCCACCCAGGCGCCCCGACTTTCAAGATATTTTTAAAGGCTTGATCGATTGATTGATTGATTGACTGGGGAGAGAAAGAGAGAGCGTGCACAGGAGGGGGAGAGGCAGAAGGAGAAGGAGAGAAACAACTCCAAGATCAAGACCTGAGCCAATATCAAGGGTCAGAGGCTTAACCGACACCAGGTGCCCCAAGACTGTCAAGATTTCCACAATGACAGAGGAACTGGGACCTCCACGTCATGAGGGATTCGTGTGGCCTGAGGTGTGATCTGACCCGTGCACCGCAGGGCTGGGGTCTCTGGGGTGACATGGCCCGGCCCTGAGCCCTGCTGCCCACAAGCCTCACACGCCCGAGGAACTTCTCAGTCCCTGGGCCTGTCCCTACACAGTCACTTGGTGAAGTGAGAAAGAAAACTGTAGTGAAAGCCGGACAGTGGTTGACTTGTGGTGTGCGGCAATGCCAAGGAAATGGGATTCTCAGTGAAAATGTACTTTCTGGAGAAAGCCAAGAGCCCGTAGGAACATTTGGGTATCTACCAGCTAGATTTCTAAAACTCTTGGCTCTTCCCCCTTAAAATGTCAAGGGATCAGGATTCCTAGAAGTCGTCATGAACCCCTCCACACGGCGGCAGAATCCCCTGCACACCTTGCTGGTGGGGGACCCTCTGTACACCCCCAGGGAGTGGGACTCAGGGCCTTATCACAGAGCACCGACCTGCAGGGCTGTCCGGGCCTCACGGTGGCCTCCGGACTGATCTCCCACGGGAAGGGCGCGGGTCCTCCTGAGGCTTCTATTTTGACATGGGGCTACTTTGATAGGGCTCAGAAAATAAACCATCACAGTTAAACTTTCCTCAACCAACTAGGGTTTAAAATAGACCGACCCCCCACCCCCTTCCTCCAAGCCTCGCCTTCACAGTAGGGCTCTGAGGCAGCGTGGGGGTTTCGATCTGGGGAGAGTTTAGGGATGGGGTGGGACCCAGAAGAGTCTGGGAACAGCAGTGTCCAGAAATGGGTGGATGTCATGGGTTGAATTTTGTTCCCCTCAAGATAAGACGAAGTCCCAAATCCCAGTGCCTGTGAACGTGACTATAACTGGAAGTAAGTTCTTTGCAGATGTGACTGAATTAAGAGGGGGTCATTAGGGTGGGCTTAATTCAAGGTGGCTGGTGTCCTTATGAAAAAAAGAAGATGCCATGTGAAGACAGAGACACACCAGGAAGGCTACATGAACATGGAGACAGTCATTGGGTAATGCCTTACAGGCCGAGGAACCCCAAAGATTGCCAGCAAGCCCCCAGCAGCTGGGAGAGGCTGCAACAGAGTCTCCCGCATGGCCCCAGAAGGAACCAGCCCTATCAACGTCTTGATGTTGGACTTTTAGCCTCCAGAAGTGTGTAAGAATGAAGGTTCTGTTTTAATTCACCCAGTTCACAGTCCTTTGTGACAACAGCTTTAGCAAATCAGCACCGTGGGTAAGAGAGATGCTGCCTGCAGTCCCCTGGTGGGCGGGGGGCATGGTTCTCACACTTGAGCAAGCAACAGGATTGCCCAGAGGGCTTGTTCAGACA
>RCUC01012416.1:0-17904 GCA_003697995.1 Taxidea taxus jeffersonii
CCCCCCCCTGTACACCCCCAGTAACATCTGTGACCTATATAGTGGCACTGGGGATTGAGGCTAAAAGGTCAACACAGAAAAAGTTCTCTGAGGCTTCATGGAGTCTGAGACTATAGTTTCTGTACCAATTGTAATACAGATGGAAAATATGCTTAAATCTTAGAAGACAACATTGATTGGTTAATTATTAGTGAGTTTTGTGTTGAGGAGGACCCCCGGGCTCATCTGGAAGGAATGTTGAGATTAGATAGCAATGTGTGCCATAAACCTGGAAGTGGGTGCAAATCTGCCAAGTGATTGCCATTCCTGGACTGGGAGTTGCTGCTATCTCTCAGACTCCGTTCCTATCAGCTCAGTCTGATCTTGCCTGGCCAACTCCTTATGGATGTTCTCCCAGGTTCTCTCACCTTTGTAAGCTATGACCAGGGTAAATATTTCCTATCACTTTTAGGGAGCCTTGGAGGGGAATCTGGCCTTAGATACCAGTGTGCCTACTTTTCTTACTTGCTGATGGGATCACCACTTGTAAGTTAGATGGGAATGTGATCATATCGCTCTTTTCTTCTGAGGCTGTCTGTATCGTGAGGCTGGTTTCTGACACCATGGTGCCACAGGCTACCATGAGTCAGATGGATAGTCAGTCTCTACCTTTTTTTAAAAATATATAAGCAGGCTTCACACCCAGCATGGAGCCCAACATGGGGCCTGAACCCATGACCCCGAGGTCAAGACCTGTGCAGAGACCAAGAGTCTGATGCCCAGCCAGGAACCCCAGTCAGACTCTAACTTTAACAGTTAGGTACTTTTAACTCCCCAGACTAGACAGATGACTTCACTAATCTACTTGCCTGTGCATGCTCTGGAATGATTTTTTTCCTAGCAGCAGATATCTGCTTATATTACAATCAAGATCTCTTGGACACTCAAAAACTCTTATCTGTTCTGTCTGCCTTGTCCTATGCTATTGATTCTTCAGGATCTCTTAGGCCAGAACCATTGGCCCAGAGCTTTACCAGCGATCCTGTCAGTTGGAATTTGACCACATCAGGCTCTTTTCTATCTGTTCAAATTTTGACTTTTGATTTTCTTTCCTTAAGCATCGGTATATATGCTTTCAAGGTTTCTATTTCCATGTCTACCTAGTTTCTGGCCCACTGCTCTCTACTGATAACTATAAATCCTTCACTTATGACTCATTGCCTCCTGCAACCTTTGACCTATTAGTTTTTTTAGACTGAATTTCACATCTTAGGCAAACCTTCAGTTCCAGTTTCCCACCCTCACTCCATAATGTAATTTCCCAATGTTGACAGAAAACCCAGTCAGGTGAGTTAGAAGGTGGGAATGGGGTCAGATGAATGACGGATGTGGCCTGTCCCATAGGATCAACACAGTGGCATCGTCACAGGAAATTACGGTCTTCAGAAGCTAGTCTGGGGCATTTAGAATGCAGTAGCAAGGCTGCAGTCTCTAGCAATGTCCTTTTGGCAGACCGAAAGTATCATATTTGAATTTGGATCACATGTTTCAAACACGCATCCAATCAGAAAAAAACAGAGGTATGGAACAGTGGAAATAGGCTTATAGGTTTGAACCTAGAGTGAATCAGTAATTCATTAAAGTGTAGGGCTCTGTACTGTGGTGAAACCACTTTGCATCCGTGCTTATGTGTTCAAGACATAATTGAAGAGCAAAAAGGGACTTTAGGGATCATATAGCCCAATCTTCTAATTTTACAGATGAAGAAACCAAAGCCTGGAGAGGTTAAGTGGCTTGTCCAGGGTCACATAGTTGGCTAGTGGTACAGCTACGACTAGAAAGAACCTAGGTCATCTTGCATGCATTCCTTTCCAGGCACTACTCTGTCTCTCTCTACAGTTGCATTGTTTTCAGATTATGAGTGACTCACCTCACTTCAAAGGGCAAAGAACTAATTTCCTTCTGATTGAAATGAGGCAGTCACAACGTTTCACAAAAGAAAATTGAAAAATGATATATGTGGCTTATTTCTTCTCTCCTTCCTGTTTTTGTCTCTGCATCAAGAGGCAAGGGAATCTGGGGAATAGTTGGAAGCAAGACAAGACAATCCAAATGCTGCATGGAGCAGAGGGCACATACATTAGAGAAAACAAACACCTGCTCCTTGGTGAAGTGTAAACAGGCAATTGGATCTGTCTCTTTTAGTAGAGATGGACTAGTCTAGCTTCGGGAACTCTGTTTCCAAATTGCTCAGGGCCTAGAAGATGTGGATGCTGACACTAAAGGGAGTAGACCACTCCTTATTGAGTACTGTAACTTTGGTACTAAAGGAGAAGGGTAACTTGGAAGCGATCCAAGTCCATTTGGAGGATATGGCTCTTCTTTAACAGAGAGAGAATGAAGACTCCTGGTTTAATGGAACATTCCCTGTTTTATTGTAAAATTGTGCATCTGAGTTGTTTTCCTTAGGCTCACATGCAATCTGTCTGCCTATTGCTAAACTGGACCTGCCTGCCTCTTTTGTTCATTCTGTTGTTTTTGTTGCTATTTGTTTATCCATTCATTCTTTGAGGATTTACAAGTGCTTACTAAATTCTAGGCACTATCCTAGATGTTAGAGATAGAGTGAGAAGACAAGTCAAAATTCTTGCTTTGGGGAGGCTTTAGTTTAGTGTGGAGAGAGAGGATAAGTAAAACAATACAGTCTGATAAAGGATGTGATGTAAGGTATCCTCGAGGGACTGTGGAATAGCAGAGGCAAGGCTGCTACCAATCTGAGATAAACAAGAAAGGCTTTCTGGAAAAGTCAGGCTTTGCTTGATCTTGAAGGAAAAGTAGGAAGTAGGCAAAGGAAGAAACCAGGGAAAACAGAAGGTATCAGGCTTCTCAGCCTCCTTGCCTTTGTCTGTCTGGCCTGTAATTTGGGGGGGCGGGGTAATGGAAGAAGTATCTGGAGAAGTAAACAGGGGCAAGGGCCTGGTGTGCTGAAGATGATTGAAAGTCAGTGAAGGATACTAAGTTTTATGCCCCTGAAATGGTCTTAAACGTAACACTGTGTAGGGGGCAATGTGCCATAGTGAAAAGATCATCATTTTAGAGTCAGACATTGGGCAAGTTCCTTAACCGCTTTAAGTATGCTACTTTACCATTAAGAGTGAGGATGATTATTTCTGCTTCCTGTTTGTGTGAATGAGTTAACGGTATACGTGAAGTTATCGAGCATAGAACTAGTAAATAGTCCATGTATGTTCGTCTTATACTCTTCCTCCATTTCTTTCTTGCTTCCTTCCATTTGTCTTCTGACTAATCTTTTCTTCCTTCTCTCCCTCTGGAGATTTGCTGAGTTTACAGAAATTATGGGTGTCTTATGTGGCTTGATGTCCTTGTTTATTTAGAGGCTGACATTTAGAAAACATTTTGTGCAAGTTCTGTCCTCAAGGTAGTAAATGTACCAGAGCACAGCAATGTCCACAATTGATTGGATCTGCTTGCTGTTGCTGGGTGACATATTTAAATGACCCTGTCATAGATAGGAAACATGAAACATTTTTGCAATTTGTAATCAGAACTTTACCTAACAAAATTGTTGCAGCTGTGGTAGGATTGAATTCACGCTTTCACTCCCCCTCTCCCCAAATCTATCAGACTGTCAGCAGACTGCCTTTTGGAAAAAACTAGACATTGTTTTGCTATATATTTTTTTCCAATGTGACCATAAGCAATCCTTCTGCTTGTGCTATGAAGATATCTGAACATTTTTTTGAGGCATAATTGACCTACAACGTTATATTAGTTTCGTGCGTACAATGTAACGGTTCAACGCTTGTATACACTGTGAAATGACCACCACATTAAGTCTTGTCATCATCCATCACCATAAAAAGTTACAGAAAGGGGCACCTGGATGGCTCAGCTTCTGCCTTTGGCTCGGGTCATGATCCCAGGGTCCTGGGATCGAGCCCTGCATCGGGCTCCTCCTCAGTGGGGAGCCTGCTTCCTCCTCTCTCTCTGCCTGCCTCCCTGCCTACTTGTGATATCTGTCTGTCAAATAAATAAATAAAATCTTTAAAGAAAGTTATAGAAATTTTTTTTCTTGTGATGAGAACCTTCAAGATCCACTTTCCTAGCAACAGTTGCATATGCACTACAATACCATTGACTGTAATCACCATACTGCATACCACATTCCTAGGAGAACATTTTTCATATGTTTATAAGAAAAGGTCATTTCCAATATAATGTGTTTGGGGAAAAAACTCAAGAAGTTAAGGAGCTTAATAGGCTTGAGGAGAATGAGTTTCCATAATATTCTAAATTAGAGTGACTATTGGATCCTCACTGCTCCTGATGGGTTGGGTATGGAGTTCACATATATACATACCTCCTGTTTTATGCTTGAGTCCCCTGTCTAGCACTGCTGTCAATTAATTATGGAGCCTCCACTTTAGCAGGTTCAGTGATATGATGGGACAGTCTCTATTGCTTAAGGCAGAACATTCCATCTTTGAACTTTTGCTATTTAGAATAAATCTAATTTAAACTTTCTATTATATACAATCCATCACAATCAGTCCCTTCATGCTCTTAAAATATTTGGTTATGCTTTTTAATGTGTCTTCTGTCTTTTCCAGCTCTGCCATCTCCAACCATGGCAGATCAGTCTTTTTGTTCTTCATCTAAAAAATTGATAAAATTGTACAACATCAAAGAACCAGCTGCCCAGAAGGAACCAACCCTGCTGATATGATTTCTGATTTCTGTGCTTCTGAATTATGAGGGAATAAATTTATGCAAGGGAATAAATGTAAGAAAGAAAGGAAGGAATGGAGAGAGAGAAAGAGAGAGAGAAAAGAAGGAAGGAAGGGATGAAGAAAGGAAGAAAAAAAGAAAGAACAAATGAATGAACCAGGAAGTATTTTTATTGGAAATATACTTGTATAGAAGTTCTTTGTTTTCTTTATTTTATTTGAAGGGGGAGGGGCAGAGGGAGAGGGAGAGAATCTCAAGAAGACTCTGAGCTCAGTGTAGAGACAACACAAGGTTCTATCTCATGACCCTGAGAACATGACCTGAACCAAAACCAAGTGTTCGACACTCAACAAACTGAGCCACCGAGGTGCCCTTAGTCATCCTCGATTCATAAACCAATAGAAGCTTGATGAATTTTATGCAAATGTGTGCATATAGGTATTTTTTCCTGGACAAAACTCCATAGCTTTTATCATATTCTTAAAGGTGTGCATGGTCCAAATAAATTAAGAAGTCATGTTCTAGAGTGGCATAGAAATCAATACTCTGGCTGAAAATTCATTCAATCAGTTAAAAAATCTATTTGAAAGGTTTCTAGCCAGTGGTTCTCCATCTTGAACACATGGATGTCATGAAGGACCTTGTTAAATGCTTTCATGTATGTATACTTTGCATTTCATGTATCTCAGATTTTCAAGGCTATTGGCCATGTCAGAGAATGAAACGAAGCTAATTTAAGCTAATCACCACTTATATTTTTAGTTGCTCATGAAAAATTCTTTTAATGGTCTATTTTAGAATTTTTCCCATGACTCAAGTAGTCAATCATTTATTCAATACGTAGTTATTTAGTTTTGGCTCTGTGTTGGGAGCTATTCTAAACACTAGGGCTAAAAGAGTGACAAAGACAAGTCTTTGCTTATTTGGAGCTTATGTACTAAGGAGGGAGTCAGACAATAAACAAACACACAAGATAATTTGAGGTAGTGGTGAATGCTCTGAATAAAATAAAAAATAAAATAAGGACATTGGATAAAAAGTTCCTGAAATGGGGTAAGGGCAGTAACTAGATGGGTCAGGGAAGGCTTCTATTAGAGAATATTTTAGCTTAGACCTAGTTGACAAGGATTTAGTTCATAAATATATAGGGGAAGAATAGTCCAGGCAAAGATAACAACAATGCAAAGGCCCTGGGGCAGGACCAATCTTGGAGTATTCAAGAAACAGAAAGATGATCAATTTGACTGAAGCATAGTGAACAGTGGGGCAATAATAAGTGATGGAATTTAAAAGGGAGGCAACAAGTCATGGCCATGGTAAAAAGTGTAGACTTTGTTCTAACTTCAGTGAGGGTTGTTGGGTGGCAATGGTAAAGAGTGTATACTTTGTTCTAAGTGCAGTGAAGGCTGTAGGAAGCCACAGGGTTTCATGGTCTGATTTACATTATTCAGAGTCTAACTGCTGTGTGTGGAGAATGAATTGTAAAGAAGCAAGAGTGGAATGGAAACAGTTTACCTGTATTTAACTGTGGAATCTTCTTTCTTTCTTATCTTCTTTTTTTGGAGGGGGGGAGTGGCAAAGGTAGAGGGAGGGAGAGAATCTTAAGCAGGCTCCATGCCCAGCATGGAGTGTGATGTGAAGCTCGATTTTACAACCCTGAGATCATGACCTGAGCCAAAATCAAGAGTCCAATGCTTATCTGACTGCCTTCTGTCTCATCTTAAAAAAGAGAGAGAAAAAAGAAAGGAGTGCTTCTTAAGTAGTCTTCCACAATTTCTTCTCTTCATGATTGCTCAAAGGTAATTAAGATAGGTTCACCAATTGTATACATTCATGGATTTAATTCATAAGCCACAGGAAATTGAGCATGGATTTATACACCTTAAGCCATTTGTCCCATGTGAAGAGGAAAAAGGCAGTCATTGAGTAACCCATGAAGAGCCAGTGGATGATCTGCTGCACCAAATAGTAGAAAGGTTGTAGGACAGAAATGGAAGCTTGCTTATTGTTGGGCTCTCCTGAATTAGTTTCACAGCCTGTCTTTCCACAATAACAATGAGGAATTCCAACTGGAAGCAGACCCAGTGGTCATGAGTGTAGGCTATGCCAGAGGGCCAACAATAGCAATGAGAGTCCCTGGGGTAGTTCTTTATCTCCAAGGAACTTGAGTCATTTGAACAAGAAATGGGCCACCCAGACATTGGTGTTGTAGAAAGGAAGGAAGCAAGCATGCAAGCAAGCCAGGAAGTTTTTTTATTGAAAATATTCCAAACATTGGAAATATCTTGAGCCTACTATTCATATTGCCTTATGTTCACAAGCCATGGAGCAAAGGAAAGTGAAGTTAAAGAAAATGGAATACTCTGGGGTGCTTCGGTGGCTCAGTGAAGCATCAGACTCTTGATTTTGGCTCAGGTCATGATCTCTAGGTTGTGAGACAGAGCTTTGCATTGGACTCCATGCTCTGTGTGGAGGCTGCTTAAGATTCTCTCTCTACCTGTCCCTTTGCCCCACCCTCACCCCACACATGCACATGTGTTCTCTGTTTCTCTCTTGGGAAGAAAGAAAGGAAGGAAGGAAGGAAGGAAGGAAGGAAGGAAGGAAGGAAGGAAGGAAAACAGAAGAAAGGTGGAAGAATCCATTTCCCTGGTGGCCTAGAGCAGGGTTGATGTAGAAACATGTCTCTTTCCACAGCACTCCTTTGCCTCAGAGCACAGAGAACGCGGAAGCTAGGGAGTGGGAAGACATGGTATTCTTAGCCTCTACTGCCAGCCAAGTCTTCATCTGGGGTCAAAGGGAAACTTTCATGGGAAGAGTAGAGGGCCCATGTTTCCCTTCTGGGATCCGCCATGCATGTTGCCTTATCTCTCTCCCTCTAGCCAGGAATTTGTTGTGTTTTTCTTCTCCCAATGTACTATGACTGTATATGTGCCTCTACCACCACCCCCATGGTGGGGAGTGGAGGGGTACAAGGCCCTCTCTGCTCTGCTTTTTCTACCTTGGAATTGCGCCAGATAAAATAATTTCTCTTTTTCAGTTTTTTTTTTTTAAAGAAAGGCCTTTAAAACACCAGAATGCTAGGGTTCTATGCACGTGCACGCATGTGTATGTATGTGTGTGTCTCATAATCTTCTCAACCATCTCTGGCTTAAGTTTTTTTCTCAGCAATGGTTGTCTTTTACACTTTTCAGCCTGAAAATAATTCTCTTTGACAGGGAAGACAGAAACAAAATAGGATTTAGAAGAGTCTACTTTCCTCATGTCATCCATCACCCTGGACAGCTCTCTGGTTTATTTAGGTATTCACTTCTATTTTTTTCTGCTACATCAGTATAATTTACAATGGTATCATTAGAATTGCCTATTTGAGAGTTTCCTTGAAGCACATCTTGAATTCCAGTATCCCATTCTAGCTCTGCCATTTACTACCTTGGACAAGGTATTTAACCTTTCTGTGTCTGTTCTTGCAACTGTATAAAGGAGGCAATAATATCTATGTCATAGAGTTGTTGTGAGGATTTAATGAATTAAACATGTAAAATGTGGGACACTTGGGTGGCTCAGTGGGTTGGCCATCTGCCTTCAGCTTGGGTCATGATCCTGGGGTCCTGGGATGGAGCCCCACATCTGGCTTCTTGCTCAGCAAGGAGCCTGCATTTCCCTCTGCCTACTGCTCCCCCTGCTTGTGCACTCTCTCTCTTTCTTTCTCTCTTTGACAAGTGAATAAATAAAATCTTTTAAAAAACATGTAAAATGCTTTTAACAATGCCTGGCACATGGAAAATGCTCGTTAATGTTAGCTGCTATTATTACTGCTGGTGTTATTATTATATTTGGGATATGAACTTCAGGTTCCATACCTCCTTCATATTACTTCAGGTTACCACCAGCCTTACAATGTCTTATTATGGGATTCAGTGTTAGACTCTCTTAGTTTTGTCTTCTTTTTTTTTTTTTAAGATTTTATTTATTTGAGAGAGAGAGTGGAAGTGTGAGGAGGAACAGAAGGGGAGGATGAGGGATAAGCAGACTCTGCTGAGCACAGAGCCTGATGTGGGTCTCAATTCCAGGACCCTGAAATCATGACCTGGGCTGAAACCAAGAGTCTGATGCTTCACCAACTGAGCCACCCATGTGCCCCTCTTGACTCCTTTTTTTTTCCATGCACTTTTCAGCATCAATTCCCAGAGCAGTATTTGGAGGTAAGTTATACTGACTTGAGTTTGAGTCCTGGCTCTGACATTTGTCAGCTCTGTAACTTTGGAATAATAGGGATTACTTTCTTTAGCTTCTTCTTTAGTACAACAGGAATAATATCTTCCTTTGTTGGTGGGGGATTGGAATATATGTAAAGCTAGTAAAGAGTATAACATATGATAAAATCTCAATAATTTCAAATCTGCTTCACTTTTCAGTGTTTTTTTGCTGCCCCAAAGTTGTTGTACTATCTGTAGGGAAAAAGAGACCTCTTCTTGGAGTATGATGCTCAAAATGGGATCTCTTCTCCAGTCTGACCTTCTGGCCAGCTAGGCTGCCCTTCTGAAGTTTTCAACCTTGTACCCATTCCTTGGCAGTTCTTGGCCTTTTGCTGCCCTTGAATAGCCACTAGTTATATTTAATTACTTCATACTTGGTGATTTCTCATGGAAGTGCTATCTTGAGCTGAATTTCATGTATAATTTATATCATAATCAATGTGGTTTTCAGGAAACAAATCCATATGGAATGCAAACTTTTCCTAATGATGTCATTCAGTAGTACTGAATCTAATGCTGTCAGTCTGATCTAGTTCTTCCCTTTACTTTAGTTTGTCCTACATTAGCTTCTGTTTCCTCCTTGGTAAAGTGAGGATGATTATTGTACTTAACTCACAGGGTACTGGTGAAATTATTAAGATATTCAGTTAGAGTGCTTCACACAGTGCCTGACTCACAGTAAGTACTCAACAAATGGTAGATACATAGACGTAGGTATGTAAGAATACATCATAACAGATGTCTGAATCATCAACATGGACCCATGCTCAATTCCCAATGCTGCTGCTGATACCAGGGATCCCCATTTCTTCTGATTTTCATGGAAAATCTATTGCTCTTATATTCTCTCCATTCAACGCCTTGCTTCCTTGTTACATAACTGTCTTCATAATGGCATGGACTCAAAGAGTTAGTTATTTGCCTCTGCCATGGGGGTGGGGTAAGTCTCCTTAACTCTACAAATAGGAAAATGTATTATCCCCTTTCTACAGATGAGAAAAATTAAAACTCAGAGAGGCACCTCTGATGTCATTGGCACACCTGTTGAATTCTATTCTCTCCTGATCAGCGTAGCTGAGCTTCTGTTTCAAGGCACCCAACTCCTACAGTCCAGCGTCCTGACTCCACATCCAGGTGATATTATCGCAAAACTCTGATGCTCTGCCTGGCTGTGGTCAGTTCTTGCTAGTCTCTTCCCACAAAGTATCAAATCCTGTCCCTTAGGCCCACCATTTGCTGGCTCAAGAGGTCTGTTCCGAACGAGTCACTATGAATAATAAATAAATAAATCAATCAATCAATCAGTATGTTAAAACTAGAGTCATTTCCTTTTAGACTTGAAGCCATCTAGTGTGGGGGTGGGGGCTTAAGAAAACAAACGTTATGGCCATTGTAATGATTAATCATATACCTTTTTATTTTTATTTTTAAATATTTTATTTATTTATTTGTTAGAGAGAGAGCGAGCACAGGCAGACAGAGAGGCAGGCAGAGGCAGAGGGAGAAGCAGGCTCCCTGCCGAGCAAGGAGCCCGATGTGGGACTCGATCCCAGGACGCTGGGATCATGACCCGAGCCGAAGGCAGCCGCTTAACCAACTGAGCCACCCAGGCGTCCCACCTTTTTATTTTTTAAAGTTCTTCTTATAGGAGCAAATGCTATTGTTCTGTCCTGTAGTTTTGGACTTGGTGGTGAAAATGAGCTTACCTAAAGTGAAAGATACCATCAAATGCTGACCTGCCAGGAAGTCTCACTTTAGATATGAGCATTTAGAAATTGAAAAGAGTGCCAGTTTTGAGGGAGAAAAAATGAGACAGAAGATCAATAGTGAAGAAAGAGTGAAGCCATCTTTCCGTCTTTGTATGTGATGGAATTAAAGTAACTTCTAACTCTAAGGATTTCTGCGATGTCTCTTGCTATGGCAACTAACACCATAGAATTTATATAGATGATGAAAGAAGAGAATAAACTTTTATGTTCTGATCTATTAAATTGATCTAGATTTTGTAGATATATATATCAAGGGATCAGGATAGTGAGGATCTCAGCTTCTTGATGGGCTTTATTTATGGTTTGAAGTTTATTTTGGTACTGAAGAGAGCTTGAATTCAAAGAATGTTATTTTTTTAAAAAACTCTAAATCTTAACAGAGACAAATTGCCTTAGTTTTGTGAAACCCTGCTCTCTGGGAGTTAGTAGTTTATTGTGAAATGTTGGAACAAAGGTAATTAAAGGTATAGAAGTTAGTGATCAATCATTTAACAAGTGACCAAGTGCCTTTAACATGCCCAGAAGCGTGCTTGCAACTGGGCTAAATACATTTTGCAGTTTGTTCAGGTGAAACAAGATTGAGGGAGATGTCCCTTTATATGCCCTGTTAGGTATTCTTGGATAGGTGTGTCTTCAAACTTTCTGCTCTAAGTTAACCCTAAAGTGAGTGAATCAAGTCAAGTCTGAAAGTGAGCTAGAAGTTTGCTTAATTAAAAAAAAAATGTAAGGTTTGGTGTCATGACTTAAAAATTGCCAAGAAAGCCAGGCATAGGAAAAAATAATCAAGCCAGGGCTCAGATATCCTCCTAAGTCAGGAAAACCAAGTACCATGTGGGGAGTGAAGCTAGAGAGAATGATGGGACTCAGTACACTGGCATGCCTTCCTTCCTTCCTAAGAAGCCCTCTCTTTCCTGATATCTGACAGCGCCTCACATGTAGGGCTGGGCCTACTCCTGTTTCTCGAAACTGTTGGGGTGACCACCACTCACTTTGAAACAGTTAACAGTCCTCAGCCACTGCTTTATTGCTTTGTTTCCCTCAGTGCTTTGTGCATGGTAGACACTCAAATATTTTTTGATGGATGGAAGACCTCATTTAATGGTTGTTGAGGAGAAAGAATCAAAGACTGGAGGTAAGCTGTCCTGACTGTTACATTTGCTGTCCCCTAGGAAAAAAAAAAACTCGGTTGTATCTTTTGTGTTTCATGTTAGAAGTTGTATGTAATTAATTTAAACCACACAAAGAGCACAGAAAATACAAAGAACAAAGTATAAATCACCTGAAGTCCAGATATATATGAGGCCCACAGTCTCTGCATTTGTCAAATGGGGATAATAATAATAATAATAATAATAATATCATGTGCTTGAGGCCAGGTTAAATAAGGCAGTGCTGGGTACAAAGAAAGTGTTGAATAAAAGTAAGTTATAATCCTCATTAGTATCATCGCCATCATCATCAAAGTTAACAGCCAAAAGAGGATGGAAAGAACTAAAATTTAGTATTAGAGATGTTTTAGCCGTAGAAAAAAAGTGAGGTTGTACCTGTTCCTTTGAGATTTATAGGAAGGGGGAAAGAAGAACTATAGAAATAAACATGATATGTGAAGAGTAGATCAGGGAGAACATTTTAGGGGGATTTCACTTTAAGAAAAGAGATATTTCCTGACAGCAAGAATGTAGGGAGTAGTAGGGAGAATTGGGGTTTGGATGAGAGGAGAAGGTCTAGTCCCCAAGGCACCATTCAGCAATAAATTGTATGAATCTGTGCCTTGTTGCTGTAGGGAATGAAACAAGAAAGTATATTTTCCCTTTTCCCAGCTTTCTCAACTATCTAGAACACTGAAAATAAATTAAGAGAGCCTTGAGTGAAAATTTAAACTTCTAAAATAAAGAAAATGGTGTGTGGGGCAAATAGTACAGATAAACAAGTGGATGTCTGAACTATGGCTTAATTTAAAATTCTACCATAATGGCTTTTTACTGTAGCAATTAGAACAAAAATAAAGCTGGTAGTTTCAGATAAACAAAAGCTGAGTGTTGATGGGGCTCCTAAAGAAACAGAAGCTACTGATAAAAATGGAAGTTCGGCAAGCACTCCAGGGATGAAGGGCAGCCAGGATAGTCAAAGTGGTAGGCTGTTACCAGGCCTCTCAGAAGAGCATATTGCCAGGCAAAAGGAATTGCATATGGGCACCATTTCCAAGGATTAATGAGTGAGAGGAAGGATAAGTTATTTTTGATATTTTTGTTTATCTTGTTGAAGAAAGAAAAACTAGTGGCTGGCAAACACAAATCGTGAGAAGTTAATAAGTAAGATGTTGATTCTCATGTTTGAAGATGGGGCTGGATAAACACAAATCATGAGAAGCTAATAAATAAGATGTTGATTCTCATGTTTGAAGATGGGGCTGGATAAACGGGGAGCTAGGAAAGAGCTTTTATTTATTCTCGCTTGGTGAGGGGCAAATCAATATGTCTTCTGTGGGTATTTTGCAGATAACTTATGCTTGTACCTCAGATGGCTGGCTTAGTGGGAGATAAGGCATTTGGTTAGCTGGACTTGTTACTGTTTTAAGTGTTATTAACTCATCTATGCAGCAAAGCTTCCTGACATGTGGACAACCCTACGAGCATAATAATTCTCCAGTTTTATTCATGTGTGTGCAATTGTATTAGTGCAAGTTGAGATTATGCACTGTTAAGATATAGTAGCAACCAAATGTTATTTTTTAAATAGTGAATGATATGGCACTCTCCTACACTGTCGAAACCAGACCCGTTGGTCTCCTTTCAGTTCCTTGAATGTATCATGGTCTCTTATGCCTCAGAGCCTTCACATATGCTGGTCCTTCTCTGGGACTGCACTGCCTCCCTCCCTTTCCCTTTGCTTACTTGAGCTCCTACCTAACCTTTAGGTGCCAATCAAATGGCACTCCCTCAGGAAGTCTTCTCTCATCTAGATGCCCTTGTAGCATTCAGAACCTGTCTTTTATAGCACTAAATACGAGTGTAGTTCATTATTTTTTAGTTATTAGTTTGATTCCATCTTTCCTACTAGACTGGCTTGTGGGGATAATCATCATTCACCCCCTAACCTCCTGGGTTCTAACCAGTTGAACATGTACACAAAGAATGGAAAACGGTGCTCAATACCCCAGAGATACAGGGAAAATTGTTAGAGGACACAGATTGGGCCCAAGGCTAAAATGGCCTTCCTGTTCTCTTGCCCCCTAAGCCCCAGTGCTAATATGACCAATCTACCCACCCTGGTGAGAAGCAGGAAAAGAGCAGAGTCTGTTGATACAGGCGAATCCAAAAGTTGTGAGGGTGCTGCCTTTCTTACACTTGAGGCAGACAATAGAAGGGACAAAGTAAATCCTCTTTCCTGCTTTTGGAGGCAAAGGGACCTCAGTCACTGGGATAACATGGCTCAGTGAGTGATTGAATCCAACCAGTCAGGCTAGTCATTCCTCCTCCTGTGGAAGAACTGAATGTCTTAGTAAAGAGAGAGGTTAGTAAAAATAAGAATTAGGGCTGGGGTAGGGAAAGGAAGGAATATATCTGCACTTCCATTAGACTGTAGGCCAGGGACCTTGTCTGCTTTATTTACCCACTGTATCCCTTGTGTGTTAAAGAGCAGTTGCAAAGTTTAAAAAAAATTAAAATATGTTCTTAGCACGGTATCTGGCACATTGTAAGCATTCAATATAGATTTGTTGAATCATGAATCAGCCTTTACTGGATTACTGACTCACGGCTAAATGGCCAACCAAAAGACATGTCTTGCAAAAGACATGGTTATTTAGTGGAAAATGTGAGGCAGGAAATCTGGTTTGCTACTTGGTGTTTGACCTTGATCAAGACACTTAGGATCTCCCTTGAATCTCAATTTTTCTCGTATAAAATATAAGGTTGTTGAACAAGCTTGACTGTAATTGGTCCTGTCCAGCTCTAGACTGTGATTCTAAAATACAAAGTTCAAATGCCCTTTGCTTTAATGAAGTGGAAGAAACCTCAAAGCAAAAAGTAAATTCTTCTTCTTAAGAATTATATAGCTGAGAAGTTTCTTTTTTTAAGATTTATTTATTTATTTGAGAGAGAGAGAGAAAGAGTCTAGGAGAGGGGTAGAGGGAAAGGAAGATAGAGGATCCCAAGCAACCCCCACCCAACTAAGCATGGAGCCCAACATGGGACTTGATCCCACGACCCTGAAATCATGACCTGAGCCCAAATCAAGAGCCAGTTGCTCAAGCAGTTGAGCCACCCAGGTGCCCCATGACTGAAAAGTTTTCTAAAATCAATCAGTAATGGCAAGTTTTGAAGAGTAAAGTCTAATTAGAAATTTAAGAAGCTACAAGTGATTCTGAAAAGAACCCAAAACAAATGCAAAAACAATTTCTTTTTTTTTTAAGTATGCTCTGAGCTCAGTGCAAAGTTCAACATGGGACCTGAACTCACAACCCTGAGATCAAGACCTGAGCTAAGATCAAGAGTTGGGTGCTTAACTGTTTGAGCCACCCATGTACCCTGCAAAAACAGTTTCTTTGAAAAGGGCAATTAGAAAGTGTTACTAAATGTAATTACCAAAACAATTTAAATCTTAGGTTTTTGCCTTGCACAATTTAGTAACCAAGAATAAATCTCTGTCAATTATCACCCCCCTTCAGTTAAACCACCAAGGTTAAAAGCAGTAAGCTCTAGAGTTATGAAAGGGTTACAAGGAAAGCTATTAGTTATGTGGCTTCTCTTTATTCAACCTGCAACCCAGGTTTACATTTAATGTATGTGGCTCATCAATTTCTGAATTAAGGTCCTAAATTAATATCTGGCATTTTCCCTTTTACCTGAATGCTTTATACACAATTACAGAGACTGTATATATTTAGAGTCTTTTCTTGACTTATCCTTAGTTACGAACAATGATTTTCCATTTTATAATTGTTGAAGCATCTATTAGCTGAGATTTTAGTAGTCAGGTAGGACTTTCCTGAAGTTCTGAATTTATGATTATTCACAGAAAAATATTTTGTTTTTATATTTTTTATTGTTAAACATGTTCTTTTATAAGCCCAAATTAATGCTTTTAGCAAAATATTTTACAGATACTACTATATTTCAGGAATAATGATAGACATGGGAAATAAAAAATGATTAAAACTATCTTTGGTTTTAAGGAGTTGGCAATCTAATGGAGGATAAAGTCATGCAAAAACATAATTCCACTAGAAATAAAAACATTAAGTTCTTCAGGTTGACACGTATACAAGGTGCTATGGGAGTATAGAGGAAGGATTGAATAATTCTTTCCCAGGGAGTCATGGGGAAAATGCCATTTGAATCAGTATTAAATAATGCATACAGAGTGAGTATATTCCTAACAGAGAGAACAGCACATACAGAGGAAAGGAGGTATTAAAAGGAATAATTTGTTCAGGAAATGTGAGAAGAATAGTTTCTTCGGTATGGAAATATTTACAACAAAATGACAGAAGATTGACATCTTTCATATATAAAAATCTTTTATAATTCAATGAGAAAAGATGAACACCTCATTAGAAAAATGGACAAACATTAATATAAAATATTTCTTGGACACTTAGTATATTTACAAAATAGTAACAATGGTATACTCCCTGACATCATGGAGCTTGCCATCTAGTGGGAGACACACGTAAGTAAATACAACAATTACAATTTAGTGCGTTGAGATTATAATCAGAAACAGAAGAGGCATCTAATCCATAGTTGGGGAGCCAGAGAAAGCTTCCTGAAGAAGTAACACTTCTAAGTTTTAAAGGCAAAAAATGGGTAGAATATAGACAGACACAGAAGTGGGCTGGGGGTGAAGGGGCAGATGAGTAGTCTAGTCATAGCAAACAACATATGTGAAGACCTAGAACTGAGAGAGAGCATGGTATATTTGGGGGTAAATGAAGGCACTTAAGTATGGCTGAAGCAGAGTACAAAGAGAGAAGTCAGATAATGTAAATTTTGAAAACTATGTGCAGAAGTTTGGGTTTTCTTTTTTTCTTAAAGATTTAGTTATTTATTTGAGAGAGAGAGTATGAGTGAGTGGATGGAGGGGCAGAGGGAGAGAATCTCTAGCAGACGCCACGTTGAGGGTAGAGCCCGACATGGGGCTTGATCTCACGACCCAAGAGATCATGACCTGGATCAAAACCAAGTGTCTGACACACTCAGCTGGGACACCCAGGTGCCACAGATGTTTGCATTTTCTTCCTTTTTTTTCTTTAAAGATTTTTAAAAATAATTTATTTGACAGAGAGAGAGAGAGAAAGCACACAAGCAGGGGGAGCGGCAGGCAGAGAGAGAGGGAGAAGCCAGCTCCCCGCTGAGCAGGGAGACCCATGTGGGGCTCCATCCCAGGACTCTGGGATCACAACCCAAGCAAAAGGCAGACACCTAACCGACTTAGCCACCTAGGTGCCCCAAGTTTGTGTTTTCTTAAGGAAGCCATTGAAATGTTCTCAGTAGTGAGGCAATACTATGATTTGGGCTTTAGCCAGTCTGACTGACTATAGTATGGAGAATGGATTGGAGTGGGCAACATGCCCATTTAAGAGGATCTTTCTGTAACCTAGTAGAAAGATGATGGTGGAATGATAAGGAGGGCATCAGTGGTAACAGAGAAAAGTGGATGGATTTGAAATTTATTTAGAAGCTAGAATTGGTAGAACTTAGTGATGGATATGATGTATCAGGAGTGGTGATCAAAAGAAGTAAGAACATCTTTGGAAATTAAGATGATGAATAATGTTCTGGACATGTTGATTTGTAGGTGTCTAAAGGAAATGGAAATTTCTGGAATTTACTTTTATGAGTCTGGAACTCAGATGGGAGGACTTGTGGAGATAGAGGTATGGGAATCACCAGTCCTGAGTTCATCCGGAGACAGTTGAGTATTGTAAGAAGATAAGAGGGATAAGAGAGAACCCTGGGATAGAACTCTGCCACACACAAAGGAAGAAAATTTCTCAAGATGAAAAGCAATGGTTGAGAGGGTAGGTAAGAGGAAGGCCAAAGTATTGTGTTATGGAAACAAAGGGTGGATAGTGTTCAAAAAAAGTAAATGGTTAACTATATCAAATGTTGCCAAGAGGGGTGCCTGGGTAGCTCAGTCAGTTAAGC
>RCUC01012422.1:0-25484 GCA_003697995.1 Taxidea taxus jeffersonii
TTTTTTTTTTTTTTTAAATATGACAGAGATCACAAGCAGGCAGAGAGAGGCAGGCAGAGAGAGAGGAGGAAGCAGGCTTCCAGCTGAGCAGAGAGCCCAATGTGGGGCTCGATCCCAGGACCTGGGATAATGACCTGAGCTGAAGGCAGAGGCTTTAACCCACTGAGCCACCCAGGCGCCCCTTTTGTTCCCACTTTTATTGGTCCTTCAGGATAATCATAAGTCTTTGTCACTGTTTCTCAAGCATGAGATGTATGACAAGGGGTCTTACTGAAATGAGGAGGATCTGTTTACAGGAAAGATATTATATGCTAATCTGCATGTTATATGAGTTCTGCTAAACGTAGCCTAGGGGACAATGCTGACGTGTCTTAGATCACAGGGTGGCTGTTCAGGTTAAGAAAGCTTCAGGGAAGGCAGCTCCATAGGGCCTTCCTACAACAGAGTGGTCACGCAGGCCTCCGCATTCCTAAGGCCCATGCCCTTCTCCGAAACCTTCCCTGGCCCCCAGCGGCCTCCGTGTTACATTTTAGCAAGGCAGGTATTAATGGCTGATTTCATGCTCTATGTTAACCCCAACAATTTGTAAGACAAAACATGAAGTATATTTTCTAATACTGATTGTCACATTAAGCATTTATTGAAACCATTAAAATCCAGTAAAAATGGCTGCAGTTTCCAGATTGTTTTACTCCAAGAACTGGGTAGGACTCTAAGCATATGGCTGCAGTAGGGTTAGTGTCGGCCCAGCATGCAGTATAAGGGGGTAATTTTCACCTATCTGGAGCTGTAGGTCTCAACTACCCAGAACCACTCAGATAAGCATTTCAGGCCAAAGTGTGAATGGTGAGCCATGATCTCTCTTTAGGATTCTGTGTGACTCTTCTCCAAAATATATTAATGTTTTTATGCTCTGTTGCCTTTTCCTTGGTATAACTTGTAGACAGAGCTTATCTCACTGGTTGACATTGAAAACCTCTGCAGTCTAGTTTGGCCCCCAGTTCTCAAGATTTCTTTTCCTTCTCTGGCAACAAAACAAAGCAAATGAAACATTTCAGCCATCGTGGATCATGTCGAGAGGCCACATAGAGGCTTGGGATTTGCACTCAGAAAAACTAGATTCACGTCCTCACTACACTACTCTCATTTGGGTGCTCTTGCACAAGCCACTGAACCTCAACTTTTGTATCTGTAAAATGACTAGCTTATCTTGGGGCGCCTGGGTGGCTCAGTGGGTTAGAGCCTCTGCCTTCAGCTCAGGTCATGATCCCAGGGTCCTGGGATTGAGCCCCGAAGCGGGCTCTCTGCTGGGCAGGGAGCCTGCTTCCTCCTCTCTCTCTGCCTACTTGTGATCTCTGTCTGTCAAATAAATGAATAAAATCTTTTAAAAAATGACTAGCTTATCTCACAAGATTATTGGGAATATCAAAATGAAGTAATAGATAGAAAAGCTCTTTGTGGGGTATAAAGCCCAATACCAGTCTAACTTAGTTTTCCTGCAAGTAACACCTCCTTTCTTTGAGCACACTAATCCCTTTGCCTGCAGTCTCCTCACCTGCCCCACGCACCACCTTTAACTTCTGATAGCCCCTTTCTCTTCTATGAATTCAGTTCCATATATCATGGGACCAATCACATTCCATCCATATCATAATTGCTTATCTACCTGTGTACTCGCTACACTCTCTGTATTGTAAACCCATTATCAGGCAGGAGTCCAACCCAGACATCTCTCTGTCTCTCATGTCCACAATACCCAGTTCATGGAGGGCCTGAATGAATTAATCCAAGCCATGTTTTTACTTGCTTTGTGCCAATGCAATGCCGAAATTAGGTTTAGTTAACATTCACTGTGGACCATTCTTGCCTTTTGTGCCATTTTCCATAGTTTCCCTTACAGAATCAATTCGAGTAGGCAATAGTAGAAGTTAGTGCTCTAATTACAGGGATGGATATTAAGTTAATGATGATTAGATGACATTTTACTTTTGATATCACCTGATTATTAGGAATGAAACCTGTGGCCAGCCCACTTATACATCTGGTAACCAGCATATTCCAGTAAGATCTATTCTTTGAACATCTTCTGAGCATATTAACATGACATTGGGAAAGTTATGTAGTGCTGAGCTACAGAGTATTTGTGGAATTGTTTTTCCTCAGTATTATTGTGTAGGCTAAAAGACTGCTTGCTCATTTAAAAAAGAAAAATTAAATTAGAACTGTCTGAATGGGATTAATCTCCGCTCCCGCAGATCATGACCTTCACAGGCCAAGTTTGCATGGATATGTGGGTGGAAATTCGGAGAGATGTTCATGATTAACCAACATACTTGTTCTTATTTATTTGAGTCTCCTTTGAGTTTTCTTCTCTTCAGATGTCTGACGGGTTCAAAACCATAATCTTGGGGCGCCTGGGTGGCTCAGTGGGTTAAAGCCTCTGCCTTTGGCTGGGGTCATGGTCCCAGGGTCCTGGGGTCGAGCCCTGCATCGGGATCTCTGCTCAGCGGGGAGCCTGCTTCCCCCTATCTCTCTGCCTGCCTCTCTGCCTACTTGTGATCTCTGTCTGTCAAATAAATAAAATCTTAAAAAAAAAAAAAACATAATCTTTCCCCCTGGACTAGAAGAGCTTTGGGTTACTTTTCTGTCTCCTCCCCATTGTTCACAAGCAGAACAAGTATGAACGCCCTTTGTGAGCAGGCCTCGTCTTTGAAGACTCCAGCTTCCTAAAGAGTTCACACGTTTTGCTGGAGGTTTTTCCCAAGAATGTATTCAAAAGACAAGGACGGAGGGAGCACAAACTGCAGGTTTTGCGTCAATTTCAGGAAGATTGAGGACATTTTCTTCCCCAGGTTTATAAAGAATGAGTTTTCTTACTTTTATGTGTGGTCGCTCTGAAGAGGTGCCAAATCTGAAGGCCCAGCTGCTGGGTGAGGAAATTATTTTTCTTCACTCAAACAAAAGAGTAAGCTCTCGAAGCCTGGGCCTGACAGCGGCTCTAGAAGCAATGCCTGTGGTGGAGGAAAAGGCTGGTTCCGTCCGGGCAAGCCTCTCCCCTCCGTGTCACCTCACCTGTAGGATTCTTGGCATGCCGTTGTTCCCAGTCCTCACAAAGACACACTGTCCTCTTTTAAAACCCAATCTGCTCTTGAAACCGTGAAAACTTCCCTTGTTTTTTCCTGCACTGTAAAAAGAATTAACAACTTCAGGAAGAGAAAACAAGAAAAACAAACAAAAAACACATAGCACCGCTGCCTGCAAATAATCAACGCGCCAAAGTAGAGAGTCTGGTCCTAGAACTATAGGTAAGAGCAAGCAAAGCGCATCCCATGTCCCCAGGGTCCCTTCTTCTAGTTAGTACTCCCCTGTGCACTGGCAGAGCTGTGCTTTCCCTGCTTCCCGCGTGTCAGAGCTCACACCCACCCAGATGGGCTCCGCCCGGTAGGAGCAAGCAGGATTTGCCTCCCTAATGAAATCTGTGAAATTCCTTATTCAGAATTCTCCAGCCCCTACCAGCAAGCTCCTCCTGTGCTGAGATCAGCCAGTCATACCCATTTCTCTGAATTTTCGGAGTGGTGTTGTTTGGCACTTGTGAGCCCCATGGAACAGTCTAGCTAATCCAAGTCCAGACGGTCCACTGCAGGCACATCTAGCACCTTCCGTGACGTGAATTTCCTCCCAGCACTCAGGAAGAAGGTCTTGCGCTCGTGCCAGAACACAGAGCACGTTTAGAAAGCAAGTGCCGGTGGCGCACGTAACAAGGGCCCGAGACACACAGATGAGAACTAGCCCACAGGGCAGGAGAAGTGTTCTGCTCTCGCTTGAGCCTCAGGGACAGCCCTAGAAAATGCAGAACATGGGAGAAGAAACTCGGAATTCTGTCGGGAAGCTGGGAGGCAATCTGAGGACACAGCAAAGCAGCTCCAGACAGAGACTGAGTCTTGGGGCAAGTAGCTGAGAGCTTTCGCCTCTGTGGACATGGCCGGGGAGAACAGAAGGTAACCAGAGGGCACGTTGCAAGGCAGGAGCACTGAGAAAGAACAGGGGGAGCTGTTGTGGGCGGCTGGTTAACGTCTGGGGTTGTCTGCCAAGGAGGCAACTGTAACCACGAGCTCTAAGACAGAACGAGGCTGGGGCCTGAAGGGAAAAACCTCACCAAGTAAAAATGCCAGGCGCCCAGTGCTCCGTTCCTCTGCAGGCCGCCCCCACACCCCAGCCCCGAGGGGACTGTTTTCTTTCTCACACAGGGGGGCCCTAGGACCCTGCTCCTGGCCCTCTTCAGACCAAGACAAATGTGTCTTAACGGAGACGAGCAAAGGGCAAGGGCCCTGCTCTCCTGGGATTTTCAGTAGGACCCACCGCTAAGGGTGCTGCCTGCCAGGAAGGGTGGGAGTTAGGAGGCTGCAGAGGGGCAGGGGCAGGGCTGAGAAGCAGCTGCTTTATTTTAGGAAAATGACCCAGAAGGAGAACTGCTAGGAGCCAGGGCAACTGGGAGCTTCTGACAAAGCTTCAGACATGGCCCGTCTGTGGCTAGAGCAGGAGGAAGCCAGCCGGATCGTGTCGCTACTCTCTGATGTCCGTGCCCTTCCCAGAGCCGACTCCCCGGAGTCTTCTCCCCGGAGCCTTCTCTCTCCTTCCCCAACATTTGCACCTCCCAGGGGCCCTCGGCCTCTCCCGGAAGACACTTGGAAGCGTTCTGTCTTCCAGCCTGGGCTCCTGGCCTCTTGTCTCCCTGCCGGCCTTCTGTCTGTCTGCCTCATCATCTGAGTGTCTCCGGCTCGGAAGCTGTGTTGCAACCGAGTGCTTCTGCCTGGGGAGTTTTCCACAAGCACCGGGGCCAGACCCCACGTCCAGACCAGTGAGCCACTCTGGGAGCGCGGCCGGGCGTGGGTGCTGACTTCCCGGGGGGGTCCAGTGTGCGGCAGCCTCCGGGGAAGGTGCCACAGCTGGAAGCCTCCGTGAGGCCAGGTCGCAGCCCGGGCACCCACCCCGTCGTCGGCCCCGCACGTCTGGCTGCTGCTGGACGCCCCTCTGGGAGATCACCTGCGCAGACGGAACAGGTCTCCTCTTTCTGATTAACTCCTGCTCTGAGAGAATGACTCTCTACTGGCCTGTCTGCTCCCCCAAGCTGCTTCCAGAACGGCCAGCCTGCCTACAGCTATTTGCTGGGACCCCTGCAGGGTCAGCCTCTTCCTGGACAGAGTGGAGCCAGTGGCAGAGTTCGAGAACATCTGTTTCTTTGGGGCGGACCAAACCGTAGCCCTTGTTAAGGGTGCAGGACCTGTGGGCAAAGACGAAGCTTTGAGGGTGGGTCGCCTCCAAGCTCCAGAAGACTTTTTCTTGCACCTTGGCTCAGGAAACATTTCCTGATGCGTGGCAGTGCCCCGCACTGGGTGTGTATGGAGGGGAGAAAGGGAGTGAGCAGGGACTCAAAGGTGAAGCATCCTGGGGGAGCTCACGGTCTAGGTTTTTAGGAATCCCAGAATCAGGTGGCAGAAAAGAGCCCCGCGGTGGAAACTTCCCCACCCGTTTCTGTGCTTACGGAATAGGAACAAGCAACCAACATTTTTCATATGTTGGATCTAAGGTGAGTCATAGGCCAGACAGGACAGGCCCATGAACTGTAGAGAAAAGGAATTTCCAAGACCATGTTAACAAGTTACGCCCACATAACTCGGGAGTTGCCCTTTATAATAGTGCTCCATATAAAGCCAGTTCCTCCATAGGCTCCAACCAAGTAAAACTCTAGCCCGCTAATGTAATTTGTAGGGACGTCAGTCCATCTGGCAGGTGTTCCAACTTCTGTGCGAGCTCTGCCTAATAAGTGACCTCACCCCCTGGCATTATTGCTGACGCAGCCCGGGTCAGCTCACCCACACGTGGCTACCACAGTGATCACCCACCTTACACCTCTGAACCCTCCGTGCAGGGTCCCTCCAAGGGTCACCCCATCCCATGTGTACCAGAATCACCTGTGGATGGCAGTCACCCCCTGGGGTCACACCCTTGGTCAGTACCCATCTCCTCCTTGTGCGAGACCCAAGTTAAGAAAATGTTGTCAAAATAAGATTTGTGCAAGACCCAAGTTAAGAAAATGTTGTCAAAATAAGATTTGTTTGTAAGCAGCAGATTGTTAAGAAGGAATTTTCTGCTCACGTTCCGTGGTCAGACTTAAGAGTGAAAATTTTGAGACACTGCAAGATTCACAGTCATCGTAGAATGACTTGTGAATACTATGATATCTGCGACAGCTTAAAAAAAAAAAAAAAGGAGGGGTACTAATACACTTTAGGAAGATTTTCAACATTGAAGATTCAGGGCACCTGGGTGGCTCAGTGGGTTAAAGCCTCTTTCTTTGGCTCAGGTCATGATCCCAGGGTCCTGGGATCAAGTCCCACATCTAGCTCTCTGCTCAGCAGGGAGCCTGCTTCTTCCTCTCTCTCTGCCTGCCTCTCTGCCTATTTGTGATCTCCATCAGTCAAATAAATAAATAAAATATTTTTTTTTAAAAATTGAAGATTTGAGCCATAATGGGGTGTCTTGTTAAAATCCAGCAGTAACTAGGAGTCAGGAAGTGTAATTCACACCGTCACCAGGGTTCTGTCATTGGAGGGTCTGCTTTCAGAGTGGCTGGCTCACGGCTAAGCTATACCTTAGCTTTCTACTTCTCTGCCGTGGGTGGGGTGGGGTGGTCACATGGTCAGCAGCCCACTAATTCTCGAAGACAAGCTGCCCGTGGAGGGTGAGGGGCGCCAAAGCTGCCTTCCTTCTGAACCTACTACCTTGCCTTCTCAGAGCCAAAATGTAAACTAGACAGTATTGACCTTGGTACTGCTGGTCCCCACAGACTGTAGCCGTTCTTCTCTTTCTGTAGAGGTTCAGACCTCAGTGCCCAGATGGTATTTCAGCTTCAGCAGATTTAACTCCAGATCCGTCCTTTCCCCTTTCTCCCATGCGGCGCCTTCCCCAGACCGGCATCCGGCTCCCACTCGTGGGTAGGAGCCTGCTCTTAGCCTGGCCCACAGCTTTGGACTCAGTCCCCACTTCCCCCCATCCAGTCAGTTACTGGACGGAACACATTCGTTCCTCCTGAGTACTCCCTCCAGGCTGCCACTCTCCTGTCTGTTCCCATGGCTGCAACCTTGACTTCGCTCCCTAACCCCCACCCTGCCCTTACTCCTCCTACAAAGGCCTTCAGAATTATCTCCTGAAATGCCCCCTGGAATCCTGCCTCTCCAACACCGAGGAATGCGAGACTGTAAAGCCCATGGCCTCCACCTTCCATGGTGCCCCACACCAGATCTTCGGATCTTCGAGGCTGTCCTTTTGTGCAGTGCGCTCTCCCAGAGCCACACCCCTGTGCTCGCTCTTCTGCCTGAGGCAGCTGTTTCCCTGCCACTGCACCTCTGCTCCGGCTGGTCCCTCAAGGTAGGAGCTGCCTTGACAGAAGTCCTACTCCTGAACTTCAGGGCCTACTCAGTTGCCATTTCCTTTCCCTAGCCATTCCACATCCAAGGGTGTTCTGTCTTCACTCTGAATAGAGGATTTTTATCAGCTCCAATCAGTAAGGAATCTATGTTGAAACAGAAGCGAGAACTAATACTTGCTGGTTTTTTTTTTCTCTGCCCAGGTGCCAGGCCCATTGCTGTATCTTCTTTGATCTTTCTACTAATCTAATGATTTCGATATTGTTACCCCATTTCAAGATGAACAAACTGAGAGAAGTTAAATAACTTGAGCAGTGTCAATTACTTGAAATACTAGAACAGAATCCCTGATTCCAAGGTCCGTGCTCCAGACTCACTATATAGTCTGTTACCTCCCCAGAGTTTTGTTCTTAGTCTAAACTGTTCAGCATCCCCCCTCCCATCCCAGTAGATTATATTTGGAGGAGAGGAAGCAACTCTTACATACTTTTGCCCCCAGCGGTGTTTGATAGGGCCCCATCATGACAAACTACTGGGTCTTTGTTCATGCTAAAGTGTAAATGACTAACAGTAACTACCATAACCAGATGACTTTGCCTTAGACTAAAGCCCTGAAATTAAACCTGGCCTGTGCTGCTTAGGATTTAGTATTTTTTCCTCCTGCCCTTGCTGTCCTCCACTGACACCCTTGAGACTATGTGCTGGATTCCCATAGCCAGGCTCAGCTGCTCTGTCACCCCACCTCTGGAAGTTCCCAAAATGACTTGCCTTGGCAGATGGCTTTGCTCTTTAATTAGCCATAGAGCTACTGTTTCCCCTTACTTAATATCAGGAAGTTTTTACGTGTTTCATCCCCTTCCCCCTCTTGGCCATAGTGCCTTCCTACTATTCTTTTCCTCGTTTATACTTTTGTTTAGTGTTTTTCCCTTCAATGTGTTATCAGAACTCAATCTGGGGATTTTTGCCAAGGTGTCTGAACTCTTCATCTCCATATGTGGTATCACCGTTCTTTCTCAAATCCTCCTTTTTTGGTATGAATGCACATACTGTGTATGAACTGTTCCAAGATTCAGCATCTTTTAAGAGTTTAGATGAGTGTGGCTGGCAAATCTACTATAATGTAGAGAAGTCTTTATACTCAGCTGCTTAGCCATGGGGATAAGTACTCAGAGCTACAATGCCCATCATATAACCCAACATAATGCAGAAACCCTTTTTTTCATGTGAGGATGATTGATGATCCTCCCCTCTCCACTCCCGGCAGACCTACCCTCCTTGCGGGGGACTCCATGACTAATATATACAAATTAATTTGCTTCCCCTGATCATAGATAGGTTAGTGAGTGGGTAGTAGCCAAGAAACATTGCTTATGGCAAGAAAAGTCAAGTGGAGGATTAAAGAAAATTATGATAAATAATCTGCCAGCTGGTAAAGAAGTGGTTCTAGCATGACTTTGGTTAGGTGTCTCAGCAGCACATACACTGGTGCATTTTCAAGACAGTGGCCGTCTACTCCATTCCAAATGGCTAATCACGTTTGTTCTGGATTTACTGCTGCCCTTGACCCCCTGCATATAATCTGGGTTGTCCCTTCTTCCAGTGAACGTGAAGAACATCTGATTCCAGAGTTTCCAGCTCAGTTCTGACTCCCATCAGGGCACTGGCATCTTCACTTAGCCCTGCTAGGGCAAGCGTGGAAGAACAATGATGTGTTAAGCTGTATGGCACTAATTGTGAACGCAACAGGATTTCAGAAAAGAAGGAAGTGGGAATCTTAGCGATACAGAAATGCCAAAGGAGGGTGACACTTCAGCTGTAGAGCTTCAAATAAAGGGTAGGGTATAGATAATAGATGAGAAGAAGGACATCCCAAGTGGGCCATGCATCATCATAAGTGAAACTTCAAAGTAGTAATGAGCCATGTAATGGTGGGTGAGCACGGGAATGAGTTTGGGTAGAAGTCAGAAAAGCAGATTTGTAGTGAAAATGGAAGAGATGATGAGGGAAATGGAAGCAATAAAGAAAAAAAATACATGACTGAATGTAGTATCAATAAAATGGAACAAAAATTGACAATTGGGGAAAATTTGACTATTTTCCAGTGGAATATATTCAGCTTCAGAACGTGACCTCTCCTAATATCATCTATACAACTCTTTCAGATTAAAAAATTTGGCTCACTAGGTAACAGTTGAAACCTTTATAAGTTCTATTTTGTTCATTCCTGGGAGAATGAACTTTGTCATGAGTCACGTATATTTGCTGGGAATGGCCAGCAATCCCTATAAGGAGGGATGAACGATTACTCCAAACTTTGCAGTGAAAGAGAGGAGAAGGCAAGGGAGTCAATCTCAGACACAAAGAGCCTTTGCTCTTCTTTGCTCTCACTTTTATTGGTCCTTCACGATAATCACAAGTCCTTATCACTATTTCTCAAGCCCCTGATGTGTGACAAGGAGTCTTACCAAAACTAGGAGAATCTGTTTATGGGAAAGATACGATATGATAATCTGCTCACTACTAAACATAGACTAAGGGACAGTGCATACATGTCTTAGATCACAGGGTGGCAGACTAAGGGACAATGCATACATGTCTTAGATCACAGGGTGGCTGTTTGGGTTAAGAAAGCTTCAGGGAAGGCAACTCCCGGCCGCCTTCCTACAGCAGAGTGGTCATGAAGGCCTCGGCATTCCGAAGGCCAGTGCCCTTCTCAGAAACTTTCTCTGGCCCCCAGGGGCCTCTGTGTAAGCCAGCTATTATGCCTGGTTTCATGCTCTACATTAACCCCAACACAGACTGCATTTACGTAGGCAGGGAGGTCACTGGGCTGAGTTGCGGGCCGTGAGAGCTCCAGAGCCAGGCCCTGGAACTGCAGAACCTCGAGGATGTCGAAGATTCCATATGAGTGAACTCTAGGACACACTCCTGATAAGTATGTTTCTAAGCCCAAAGAGAAGATTCTCAGGGTCATCCTGGTTTCTTCTGTTGACAGTGGGTAAGTGGCTTGTCCGGGGTCTCTTGGCTTTCAGCAGCAGACACGGATCGAGAGCCAAGTGTTCTGTCTCCCAGAGGGCTTTGTTTTTTGTTGTGTGTTTTTTTAATGATGACATGGTGAGGACCTTTCAGATCAAGTCGAGGAGTGTTTTATGCTATAAGAGACTAGGAAATTGTTCACATATTTAAATACATTATCATCATGGTTTTTATAGGATAACAGATTTTAACTATGTTCTACTACAAGTTCATGTAAATCAGTTTGAATGAAATGTGGGTCAAATTAAAGATTCCACTTCAGGATCTTCTCTGTCATTGGTGTGTTTTGTGAGAACTGTTCTTGGCCTCTTCAGAATCAAATTGAAATATTCCAGATGCAAATCCATCCATCCACAGTTTTTCCTTTTCTACATTTTTCATGGTTTCTCAGAACATACCTCTTTCTAGATTATAATTGACTATTCCTAAAATAGTCTGGTAATCTGTGGGTCATTTGTCTAGAACTTAACTCAAAGGAGCTGAGGAGGAGGGATATACATCTAGGTGGAAATTCTGTGGGAGACTTCTAACTCCTCCAAGGTAATTTTAAGGTGACACTGCTACATTAAATTGAATTTTAGTTTTCTTCCAAACTTAGGACCTGGGCCTGGCTGTCTTCTGCTCCTCTACTTCCCTCCCTTCTTCTTCTTCCCTTCAAGGAACCATTAAAGAGAAGAGGCCATGTAAGGTCACCAGGCAAGAGTTATTAAAAGGGGGGGAGGTGAGAAAATGAACTTAAAGAGCTAAGATGAAGAGAGATTGGATGAGAATGGAGTTGTGAGAAGTAGGAAAGGAAAATGGAGTAGGCTGATTTGGGTCCAGTCATCTGAGAAGGGTAAGTGTGTCTGAGGCGGGGAAGCATTGGGGTAGACGCCTCATGCCGGCCACTGGACAGCGCTGTGGGCATCTTGGTTGCCCAGGGTGGGGAAGGGGAGGAGATAGGTGGTGGGCAAGTCAGATATTCTCTGTACAGGATGTTTGCTAGACAGATATCTGAGCAGCCTGAAGTGCTTACTGGAACAAAGATAAGGATAAATAAATAACCACACCTATCCTGGTGTTTGTCCCCATACATTTAAATAGTCTGCAGCTTGTTTCAGATGGAATCCAAACACAGAGCATGATCTAGGTACTGTGATACTGGTACCCTTGGCCCAGCCTCGAGAACTGATTTTGAGCTTTTTGCCTGAAAACAAGCTCAAAGGGAACCAAAACTTCCTTTACCCTTAAAAACAGAAACAAATTCTGGATCTGTTTAGGACTTCTTGGGAAAAGGGCAGAGTGGAAAGAGAAGCTATTTGACCAGGAGTCATTTTGCCAAGCTCTCTCCTGAGGGTAGGACAGAACCTTCGGGAACTGGACTGCATGACAGACATGCAATTCAAGAAGATGGTTGGCGGCGAAATTGCTTATCAGTGGAGTATGTGGGATGATGGTGATTGAGGTCAGGGGGAGGGGAGTACAGTGTTGCTGGATCTGCCACCATATTACCCCCAAATGTTTTCACTATCCCTTTGCTTCCATAAAAAACCTGCCCACTTGGTGTCCCTGTGGGTCCCATTAAGTCCCTCTCTTACTCTGTGTCACAGTGGATGCTCACTCATCTTCCTATACAACTGCTGTCTTCTGCCTTCATCACGAGCTTGTCCATTCCCTCTTCAAACTCTGAGGAAATTTACAGACCAGTGAGTGGCAAAGAACCAGGCAGAGTTTAGTAAGTAGGTGTCCCAGTGGGTATCAGCACTGAACAGCGTAAACAGGAAGAGTCTGAAACCGTGGATCCTTCCAACACAGGAAATACAATCGAAGCCAGCCCGCCTCCACCAACTCTGGGAGGTTGGTTGGTATCTTGAATATTAGCCTAATCATTCACTGATCGGACTTCTCTTTGCAAGAGACTACATATCAAACCCTAAAGGGCACTCTGTAGGTCAGCACTTTCTAGTGTAGATATTGTTTACTCAAGCTTTCTTGGTGTTCTTGAATCTGACATTCGTTCAAGGACATACGAAGTAGCCAAGGGTTTTTGTGAATGTTGTGCAGCAAACGGGTCCTCAGAGCCCCTCTGCTCCTCCACCCCCATCAACTCAACGGATTCAGCGAGTAATGCAGAATTTATGGTATGGAATCTTGTAGGATTCTTGGGATGTGCTGGTAGCAGAGTTGATGAGAATTATGTCCTTAGAGTGGCCTAAATATTGACTCAGCCCATTCACCTCAGGTTTAATATGTATCCCAAGGGTTGGGACAGAGAAAGAGGAACCCAGAGACTTATTTATCCTGATCTTGGACCTCCTGGTGATGGCTCTCAGTCAGAATATTTCTGGCTTCAGATGTTTTGAAAGAACTCTTGTGCTTCCTGAAATGTAGTGCTTCTTGGAATAAGGAGAGGGTTGGAGAGGGATGGGTGTAAAGGATCTGCCCTCTATTCAGTGCTATGCTTTGAATACATTTCTAAATTATACCACAGTCATTATTGGTGCAAGGAGCAACGGAACACAATAAAGAATCCAGAAGTAGACTCACTTGTATATGGTCAATGGTTTTACCATTATGATTCGGCAAGAAAAGGATGGCCTTTTCTTTTTTTTTCTTTTTTAAGATTTTTATTTATTTATTTGACAGACAGAGATCACAAGTAGGCAGAGAGGCAGGCAAAGAGAGAGGAGGAAGCAGGCTCCCCGCTGAGCAGAAAACCCGATGCGGGGCTCGATCCCAAGACCCTGGGATCATGACCTGAGCTGAAGGCAGAGGCTTTAACCCACTGAGCCACCCAGGTGCCCCACGGATGGCCTTTTCAACAAATGATGCCAAAGCAGTTGATGTCCTTTGGGGGCAGTGGAGGGATGAACTTTGACCTCTACTCCCCAAGATACACAAAAATCAATTCAAGATGGGCCACAAACCTAAATGTGAAAGGTGAAACCATAGGGTTTATAGAAGAAAACAGAAGGTCTTTATGATCTTGGGCTAGGCAAAGATTTCTTTTAACAGTCCTTTTCAAAGGACTAATCGTAAAAGAAAAATATAATAAATTGGACCATGTGAAAACCAAGAATATCTTCGTTTTAAAATTATGCTATGGGGAGAATTCATAGCATGTCTTCAAGGCCTGTAACAGAAAAGCAGGCTGGAATTCTTCCAGGTGCTCTCCAGAATGTGCCCCCTGACTAAGACCAAGGGCTCTGCTGCTGGTTCTGACGTTAGGGAGACAGATGCGAGTTAAAATAAGTGGTCTGGGGGCGCCTGGGTGGCTCAGTCGTTAAGTGTCTGCCTTCGGCTCAGGTCATGATCCCAGAGTCCTGGGATAGAGCCCCACATTGGGCTCCTTGCTCTGCAGGAGGCCTGCTTCTCCTTCTCCCATTCCCCCTGCTTGTGTTCCCTCTCTCACTGTGTCTCTCTCTGTCAAATAAATAAAATCTTAAGAAAAATAAGTGATTTGTTGTAAGGCTCAGGCGTCGGGACATCCCAGGAAAAGAAATGTCTTATATTCCTTGTGTGGTTTTAATACATGAGAGAGGGCTTTGTTCCCGAGCCCCTCCACAAGGGAACATTAGAGTATTCTCCGAACAATCTCTTGAGATCCCCTGAGCTTTGAGGTCATCCTGAGGAGTCTGTGTGTGGGAGGGAGGACAGAGCCACATAGACACCCGCAGGGCGGTGAGGGAAAGTAGTTCAGATTCCAGCCAGATCCGGTTCTCCCGAAGGCCCACCCCTGGGGTCCCAGGACCCTGGAGGAAGCCAGGGATGCAGTCAGGCCTGGCCCAGACCTTTGCGGGGTCCTGTGTCAGTTCAGTCAGACTAGGAAGCACGGGAGACAGAGCCAGAAACACACACAAACGCAGCACGACCATTGCTCACCGCCTCCACATTTGAGACTGAAAAGCCAAGACCCCTGGCCAAGGTAGAGGCTTCCTCTTCAGACCTACGGTTTAGAAGAAAGGAAGCATGAGCTTTCAGAACTTTGGTTGTTTTGCACATTCTTACAAAGGGGGAAAAAATAAAAATACCCCAAGGGGTTAGGGAAAAAAATCAGCATCTAATACTTGAGATGAGTGGGAAAAATCTTAAATGCTGGAGTCATTTCCTTTCTGTTTCAAAAAATTATTAGTGTGCTGGAAATAGCCTGTTGAAAAGGGGGAGATTTTGTGTCCTTTGAATCCTGATTGTGCCAGAAAAATTTTCCAGGCCTAAAGGGGAAGTTGTCCCTTTCCCAGGACACTGATGCAAGATGACCCCACAGTTAGACTTTTATTTGGCTGGAAGACCCAAGGCAGTGGAGAGCTGAAATTCAGAGGGCATGATTAACTCATTCATGCAAGAGCTGGCATCGAGCACTGAGGGCAGGCCAGGTTTGGTTTGGGAGTAGGGTGCTGTGGGAGCTCCAGCGTGGGGGCGGGGGCGGGGAGGCACAGCAAGAAGGTCAGGCTCCCAGCTCTGCCCCCACCTCTTCTGTGGACTGTCCCTCATGCCCCTGAAGGCCCCTGTGCTTGAAACCGGGCGTTCAGAATGAGCAGAAGTGAAATACTGGACACAGGCCACTGAGAAGACGGTGTGTGCGCCTCCCTACAGCAGACGCTGGGGAGCTCCTTCCCCAACCCCCCAGGAGCAGTCACCAAGCGCAGTTCTCTCTGTGCCTGTTGGCTTCAAAAGTGCTGCATTTAAGAAAAAAAAAAAAATTGCTGCATTTCAGGAGCGCCTGGGTGGCCCTGTCACAGCCTCTGTCTTCAGCTCAGGTCATGATCCCAGAGTCCTGGGATGGAGCCCCCCATCGGGCTCCCTGCTCTGCCTGCCGCTCGGCCTACTTGTGATCCCCCCCTTCCCTCTGTGTCAAATAGAAAAATACAATCTTTAAAAAAATAAAATTTAAAAAAAGTGCTGCATTTCAGAGCTGGGTTACTTGCTTGAGCTCCAGGTGACGAGGGAAGGATTGAGTGAGTTTCGCACCATCACATTTGGCCATTGGCCGCCCATGAGAGCCGGGTTCAGCGCTTCCTCTGTAAAGGCCCCGCCGCAAATGTTGTAAATGTTTTAGGCCATTCGGCCTCGCTCACAGTGGCCAGACTCGAGGCATGACTGTGTTCCAATAAAACTTAACTTATGGACACTGAAACGCGACTCTCCCATAATTTTCATGTCATGAAATATCCACTCCCCCCTCCCCAACCATTTAAAAACACAAGGACCTCTTAGGCACCAGGCAAAAACAGGTGGCAGGCCCTCTTTGGCCCATGGGCCCTATTTCGGCCGACCCAAGGACCTCTTTAGTCACAAAATGTGCATCCTATTGATGATGACTTTTCGTTTCCTGTGAGGTCCCGGTGGCTGAGCCTTACAACAAACCACTTATTTTAACTCGCGTCTGTCTCCCTATCGCCAGAACCAGTGGCGGATCCCTCAGTCTTAGTCCGGGGCACATTCTGGAGAGCACCTGTGAAGGACCTTCTTACCAGACGGGATAGATCGGGACCGAGAAGGCCTGGAGAGGTGTTCCAGGATTGGGGGGATGGGCAGGTACCACTTTGGGCTCTCGCTGGGTGGTCTGTGCCCGCCAAAGCTCTGTGGGCAGTGCCTTGACACGTTCCCCCACTTGCCGGTGCCCCCTGCCCCGGGCCTAGACACTTAGAGCCCAGGAAAGAGCTGTGTCCTTGGGCGTCCTGGTCACACACAATGGACTGTCACTGCTGCTGTTTTACCCATCTGCCTCCCCCAGCTGAGAAGAAAGCCCTTTCCCCGTCCTCCTGGAGACCTAGGCCACTTCTTCTCAAAGGTCTCTCTCTCCTTGCTGTCTCCCAGGTCACACGACCCTCTACATTTCTGTCCGAGATGGAAGTCATCATTACTTCCTGATCACCTTGACTTGTCGATCCTCGATCCTAAAGCTTCTTAAAACAGGGCCTGCCATCTTTTCTAAGTGCACAGCACATTTTCAAATATCTTTAGGTTTTTTTCTTTCACTACCTAAGGAGCAGTCAGTTATTCCTTCCCTGCCAAAAGTAGAAATTCTGGTAAACGGGCACCTGCGTGGTTCTGTCGGTGAAGTGTCCAACTCTTGATCTCAGCTCAGGTCTTGATCTCAGGGTCATGAGTTCAAGCCCTGCGTTGGGCTCCACACTGGGCGTGGAGCCTACTTTAAATAATGAAATTCTGGTAAGCAAAAAGGAAAAACAAACATTTTGGAACTAAATCTCATTATATTAATTGGAAGAGCCCAGATAATGCAAAACAGCTGGTAAATTTAAACCATTAAATATGATTTTAAATGTGATTGAAGGGAGCAGAAAATTTTATAAACAACACATTTTTCTTCCTACTGCTTTTTGTTTGTTTGTTTGGATGTATGCATTTCCAAAGCAGAGCTTAAAAGTCACGCTGGTGACAGGGGGATGCCAGTGTGGCCTTCGCAGTTTGCTTTAGATCATGCACAGGAGGGACAGCCTCCTGAACAGAATCAAGTATTGACTTCCTAGTACGCTGACTGATGTTACAGACTGTTTAAAAAGACGTTTGGCTTTGTGTTCTCCCCTGTAGGGCCTTCCATCGTGACACCCCCCAAGGACATCCGGAATGTCACTGGCGCCCAGGTGTATTTGAGCTGTGAGGTCATCGGAATCCCAACCCCGGTGCTCATCTGGAACAAGGTCAGTGGCTCAGCCTCCCGGAAGGTCTCCTAGGCCGACGAGCTCCTCTCTCAGGCACAGGGACGGCCACGATCTAAAACCTCTGGCCTCTTCTATTCCTGCTGCTCCTCAAAGGTGAGGCCTTATGGCCATCTTCCAGACACCGCCCCCGAGCCTGACCTCCAGAATGCTCTCCGCTCTGCTTTCGGTGCCAATGCCTGAGCGTAGAGCCCTAGGAACTCGGAAACTGGGATGCTGGACGCCCAAAGCCACCCAGAGAGAGTGTGCGCGAGTGAGTGTGAGCACGCGTGTGCAGGAGTGTGTGTGCCGGTCGGAGACGGTGCACCGTGGTGGTTAACAATGTGCGTTCCTTAACCAGGTCGCTAGATTCCAAGCCCGGGGTTTCTGACCCTGCGCTCTACGAACGTTTGGAACCGGGTAATGCTTTGTTGTGGGCGCTGCCCTGTGCCCTGTAAGAGCTTCAGCGGCGGCCCTGGTCCCTGGCGACTCGCGGCTGGCTGTACGCCAGTGCACCACCCCCACGCGTGGCCAAAATGTGTCCGGGCGCTGCCAGGTGTCTGCAAGGGGGAAAATCGCCTAGAATGAGAACGCATGCTCTCAACCTCCGTGTCTTTCTCTGTATGATGAAGGCAGCCTGTACGTTTTGTAAAGATTGCATAAAGCGATGCAGGTAAAATCCCTTGGCCTGTTCTCAGACACATAGTTAACACTCCAGTGCTCTCTCTGGATTATTTCCTTTGCTGGCATCTGACCAGAGGATCAACTTCTGGAATTCCACAGGGTATCTTGGCTCCCGTGGTCAGAATCTTCATGTTGCAAGTTGTAGAAACTCCCTTCAGGCTGCCCTGAGCAAGAGAAAGGGAGGGTGAGGAGTGATTCCAGCCTCTAGGGCTCGCACATCCAGGACCCCAGCGTGGTCAGGACTCTGTTCTCGACCCTCGACTCTCAATGTGTTGGTCTCATTTTTGTCCTTCTACCCCCAGAAGCTGCTTCCACACTGTGGGCGGCGTTGTCATTGGCCGCTCCAGGCTCACATTATTACCGCCCCCTTGAAGACTCCAGGGGAAGGAAAGGGCTTCCCCTCTCCCTGCTGCACCGCGAATCCCATAGGAGGACTGGGACTCAGGTGGGGTCACCTGCCACACTCTGGCTCCCCCGTGTGGCCGGAGGGTGCCTCACCGTGTGCGGCCGGCTGGGGGCGGTGAAATCAGGATTCCAGAAATTGCCTGGGAGTGGGGATGGGCAGAGACACCACCGGCTATATGACAGCTGACCTTCACAGCTGTAACTCCTGTTAACGAGGACAGGGAAGCGGCGCCTGGGGGGCCCAGTTGGTTAAGCATCTGCCTTCAGCTCGGGGCATGATCCCTGGGTCCTGGGATCCAGCCCTGCATGGGGCTCCCCGCGCAGTGGGAAGCCTGTTCTCCTTCTGCCACTCCCCCTGCCTGTGCTCTCTCACTCTCTCTGTCAGATAAATAAATAAAATCTTTTAAAAAGGGGGGGAAATGACAGTGAAATTTCACCTCAGTCAGTTTGGTTTTGAAAGGGGAGCAAAGAGCAGCCGTCCAGGCCCAGATGTGCGCCTCCTGGCATGGGCTGCTGCCGCTCCCGGATGCTTATGTGGAGGCTCCCGGTTTGTTCAGAGGGAGGAGACATGGAGGAACAACTTTTCCAGAGAATTCCACAGAAAGCTCTTTGCAGTTCTCTAGGTGAGGAGCCGGGGCGACCCCAAGTGTGTGGAGCATGTTACCTTACTGGCCGATCTTGGCAGAGTAATTTCCTGGCATCCTGGCTCTGCCCCACCCCAGCTAACCTACACACATCCCAGGACAGTAAATCCGCCTCGGGAGTCTTTCCCTGGAAGCTTCCCAGAGGATCTGCTGCCCGAGGGAGGGGTGCGGGGAGGACTTGCCAGAACCTAACAAAACCTCGCTGCCGGGCTCTGCTGAATTTCGTCTACCTTTGTAGTAATTTGCCACACACATAACCTATAAGTGGTGGGTTTTTTAAGGCAGACTGTGACCCACCAGCATGTCCTCAATTCAGTGGAGGGATCGCAACCAGCACTTCCTCTAAAAAGTAGAACCGAAGCCATGCCGAGGCACCGATCACATTTAGTAAGGGTATCATTTCCCACAACTCTTCTTTCCCATGTACCAGATCCCAGTGCAAAACGTGTTTCTTGCTGTGGGCCATGTCCACAACTGAATAGGCTGTTTGTGTCCTCGCCACTCTCCCTTGGAACCAAACTGCTGAGAATACAAAGAAGAAACGTCACGTTCAGATTCAGTGTAAGCACAGCATTGCTTTTTTATTATGAATGGATATTAGAATCTCGGTTGTTAAGCCGAAGTTCAAAGAAGGTCGCAGGTCTTTCTTTCTCAAGGATTCTTAGCCACGGCAGAGCCGGAGCGAGCTTACGGGGCGAGCCTTTTCTCGGAGACACTGAAGCTACAGTGGCGCCCCCGTGTGGCCACCACAGCTGGTGCGTGGTCTGTACTTGACCGTAGTTACTAAGTGATGTCAAGTCCCATACTTTCCCCGCAAGCTCCTAGGCTATAAAGGAAAGGAGCAATATTTTCAGATGCGGAAATGAACTGAAATAGCTGTATTTTAGGCTGAAATAGCCTTAATTCAGGCAAGTCAGAGATGATGCTCACGGAGAAGATAAAACACCTAGAATACCTTCCAAACACTTGCAGTTCTGAGACCGAGACTCTTCTTTCAGTTTTTTTTTTTTTTTAAGATTTTATTTATTTATTTATTTGGCAGAGATCACAAGTAGGCAGAGAGGCAGGCAGAGAGAGAGAGGAGGAAGCAGGCTCCCCGCTGAGCAGAGAGCCTGATGCGGGGCTCGATCCTAGGACCCTGGGATCATGACCTGAGCCGAAGGCAGAGGCTTAACCCACTGAGCCACCCAGGCGCCCCTTCTATTCAGTTCTTTTCCTGCATGAACATTTCTACAGATTTGAGCTTTCGTGACCTCTAAGAATTTTTTAAAATTAGAAACAGTAAGTGATGGGGCACCTGGGTGGCTCAGTAGGTTAAAGCCTCTGCCTTCGGCTCAGGTCATGATCCCAGGGTCCTGGGATCGAGCCCCGAATTGGGCTCTCTGCTCAGCAGGGAGCCTGCTTCTTCCTCTCTCTGCCTGCCTCTCTGCCTACTTCTGATTTCTCTCTGTCAAATAAATAAATAAAATCTTTAAAAAAAAAAAAAAAGTAAGTGATAATGGTAATATTAGGAGAAACTCTCCAAAGATATAAAAAGAGTTCAGAATCTCCTACCTTCTTCCACTCCCTGAAATAACCAACGTGGACTGTCCTGGTTTTCATCTTTCTGTACCCTTACTTGTGCCCATAAACCAACATATCCCCAGTGTGTAGAGTGAGGTAGGAATAGACTGAGAATATTACTGTGAAATTTGCTTTTCTCGATAAATACTTCCAGGGCAGCCCTCTAGGTCTGCTTCTCAGTAACTACATGATAGTCCAAGTATGGGTTTACCATAATTAATGAGCCATTACTGTATTGCTTGTTTTTTTCCAGGTTTTGACCACCTTAAATAACATGCAAGTATATGTGTATCCTATATCCAAGTGCTCTTATTCCCCACCCTCCCCGCCCCGTAGATGATAGTTTCCCCCAAAAGATACATGACTAGGTAGAAGATTTGTTTCATGCTAGCTTTAATAGACATTCTCAGATTACGTCCTAAACAGACTGTAGCAGTTCACACTCTCGCTAGTAGGATGCATTTTCCTGCATCCTCACCAGCACTGAATATTGCTCAATTTTTTAATTTTTGTTAATAATAGGTAAAAATATCCTTTGTTATTTTAATTTCCTTGACTATATTGAGAATGTTTTTTCACATTGTAGTATTTTTTTTAATTTATTTTTTTATTTATTTGTTAGAGAGAGAGAGTGAGCACAGGCAGGCAGAGTGGCAGGCAGAGGCAGAGGGAGAAGCAGGCTCCCCGCCGAGCAAGGGCCCGATGTGGGACTCGATCCCAGGACGCTGGGATCATGACCTGAGCCGAAGGCAGCTGCTTAACCAACTGAGCCACCCAGGCGTCCCCACATTGTAGTATTTAAATTTCTTTGTGGTTTGGCAATCTTTTTAAAATTTTAATTGTTTTAAAGATTTCACTTATTTGAGAGACTGTGTGAGAACAGCAGGGTTGGGGGGCAGGAGGGTGCAGAGGGAGGAGGAGCAGACTCTCTGCTAGGCAGGGAGCCCAAACTGGGCTCCATCCCAGGACCCTGAGGTCATGACCTGAGCCAAAGGCAGATGTTTAACCTATTGAATCACCCAGGAGCCTCTAATTTTTATTTTAATTTTATTTTAATTCCAGTATAGTTAACGTATAGTGTAAAGTGTAATTAGTTTCAGGTGTGCAGTAGAGTGCTTCATCAATTCCATACATCACATGTTGCTCACAAGTACATCCCTTAATCCCTGTCACCTGGTCGCCTGGTATACCCATTCGCCCACCTCAGCCTCCCCTCTGGCAACCATCAGTTTGTTCTTTGTAGTTAAGGGTCTGTAGGGGTGCCTTGGTGGTACAGTCGGTTAAGCATCCGACTCGATAGCAGCTTAAGCCTTGATGCCAGGGTTGTGAGTTCAAGCCCTGTGTTGGGCTCCATGCTGGGCATGGGACCTACTTTAAAAAAAAATCATCTGTTTCAGTTTGTCTTTTTTCCCCCCTTTGTTCCTTTTTAAATTCTACGTATAAGTGAAATCATATGGTATTTGTCTTTCTCTGACTTATTTTGCTTGGCGTAATACCTCCTAGCTCCATCCATCTTGCAGATGGCAAGATTTCATTCTTTTTCTGGCTGTAGTGTTACAGTGGGTGTGTGTGTGTGTGCACGTGTGCGTACACACACCACATCTTCATCCGTCTGTCGGCACTTGGGCTGCTTCTGTAATCTGCCATGCAGATGGGGGCACACATCCCCTTAAACTAGTGTTTCTGTATTTTGGGGGGTAAATATCCAGTAGTGCAATAACTGAACCATACGGTGGTTCTGTTTTTCTTTTTGAGGCGGCTCCGCTCTACTGCAGAGTGGCTGTGCTGCCAGCAGTGCTTGAGGGACCCATTTCCTCCACATCCTCCCCAGCGCTGGTTTCTTACGGGTTTGACTTCAGGCATTCTGACACGTCGGCTGGCATCTCG
The DNA here is from genome assembly GCA_003697995.1 of Taxidea taxus jeffersonii. NCBI lineage: Eukaryota > Metazoa > Chordata > Mammalia > Carnivora > Mustelidae > Taxidea > Taxidea taxus. Next base: position 22,285 of record RCUC01012422.1, read on the forward strand.
CTGTAGTTCTGATTTGTATTTCCCTGATGATGAGTGATGCTGAGCATCCCTCATGTCTCTTGGCCATCCATATGTCTGTTTCACAGAAACATTTGTTCATGTCTTCTGCTCATTTTTAATTGGATTACTTTTTTGGGTGTCGAGTTGTAGAAGTTCTTTATGTATTTTGAAGAGAATATTTTCCTATTCATGTTACAGGAATTGCGTCTCCAGATATCATTTACCTATTTTTCTCTTGGGTTTTCTCTAATTATTAGTCTGTGGCTTTTTGTATATGAGAGAGATTGGCCCTTTCTCGCGTATTACAAATATTTTTTTCTTTGACAATCATTTTGTCTTTAATGGGTTACAGTGGCTGGGGATCTGAAAGTTTCAACAGACATGTATTTATTTAATCATAAGCCTCTTCTGAAACTTCACCAAAAAGGCCCAGCAAATATGTCCAGTACTGCATAAATGTCCTTTAATGGTTCCCTGAAATTCAATGAACACCTTGAAATGTATTAACCTGGAAGAATCAGACTGTTTAATCCCGCTTCTGTAACCACTGGCACTTTTCATTATTAATTGCTTATCTGCAGTAGCAGGCTTCAGGAAGACACTGTTGTAGCTAAAATACAAGCAGAGAGAGCTGAAATGACTTCCCAAGGCTCCCTCTGGTTCTTGCCCTCGTTGACCCTTCATGGCAAGCAGTGGCTGCTAGCCAGTTTTTTCTGCCTAGATTTCTAAGGTTCAGACTCAGGAGCACTTCCAGCCCGTTGCACATCTATCTGTCAGGTTGTCTTAGAAGCCACTTTTCTCAGCCTGCATCCTCTTTTTCCCCCCCTCAAACCGTAAGGCACATTTATCAACAAACTCCCCCTCACAAAAGGGAGCAAGGGAATGTGCCATATAAAAATTTACCGTGTAGTAATTCTCGGCATTTCTGCATGTTCTCTACGTGGTGTGCAGCTTTTTACAATGTATTAAAACAGGAGCTCTGGGGGCGCCTGGGTGGCTCAGTGGGTTAAAGCCTCTGCCTTCGGCTCAGGTCATGATCCCAGGGTCCTGGGATCGAGCCCCACATCGGGCTCTTTGCTCTGCATGGGTCCTGCTTCCTCCTCTCTCTCTGCCTGCCTCTCTACTTGTGATCTCTGTCTGTCAAATAAATAAATAAAATCTTTAAACAAAACAGGAGCTCTGTTAAATATAAGTGTTCACTTTGCAATCAAATGCTTGACAAAAAGTTTCTCCGTACGCAGTGGATCAGGCTAACGGGCACAGAATGCTCCTTACCAAGAGCGACACAATCTGGGGACCAGCAGCTCAGTTGCTGAGGTGCCGACTTTCATGCAGGAGTGTTTTTTCTGCTCTGGTCGCACACAAAGCTCTTAGAGAATTCTGAAATTCACTGAAGACCAGAGATATGTGACTTTGGCCATTGAATCAATCCTTACACCATTGTTAAAACCATTTTCAAATATTTTCAAAATCTGCACTAGCGTGAACTGGTTTTGCCAGCTATGGGGGAGACAGAAGGAAGAAAATGCCTCCCGAGTTTATCTGTTTTGTCTTGATAGCACTTCTGTGCGAAAAATATCAAGATACCTGGTTTTCTCCAATAGTTGCAATGGGGGAAATCCCAGGGGAAAGACGCAAGGAAGCAAAACCCAGGCATCCCAAATCAGTGATAATGCAAGGATTTTTTAATAGAGTAAGAGTTGGCCTAGGTCACCTCATGGTTTTCAGAGCCCCAGCCCTGGTGTCACGCCGCAGGAAAAACAGAGCAGGTTTGCAGTGGAGACAAGACGCTTAACAGCCTGTGGTATGCGTGGGATCAGGAAGGGAGAAGCAGCAGCATACATGGAGGGTGTCCACACTGGCAGCTGGGCTTCTGGGACTCAGAATTTGCTTAATAAGAAAGGAAAATGAGAACTACCTGCGAGATTGCAAATCCTTTTTTTCTTATTAGAAGTAGTATCGGTAAACATCAACCTAGCTCTTCAAGGCGGCCCGGGATGGAATGAACACTGCTTCGTGTATCCCTTTGGTCTTTTTTAAACCCCTCCTCATTGCAAGCCTTAAAATATTTGTACTCTGTGACTCAGCAGTTCCACTTCGAGAAATTTATGCTAAATGGGTATGTACAAAAGGGCTGCAAGTCAATTTTATTTTTCCATACATTTTTCTGTACTTCCCAGGGTTTATTTTATGAACACAGTTCACGGGAGGAAAATTAGGAAAGTGTTCACTATTACCCTCAAACCAAGGAAACTGAATATCTTGACCCATCCCTCTTCTCGTGGTGCACAGGGGCGGGCGGCAGGCAGCTTCTGTCCTAAGAGAACGGTGACAGCATGTACTTGGCAGGCATTTTTGCTCTCAGGTCTTTCGTAAGTCATTAGGATGAACGCTTAGCCCTCAGAACAAAAGGGATGGCTCAGTCCAAAGGATGTTTTGGACTCAGCCCCCGGTTTTCTGTTACAGAGGTGGTTGCAGGACTTGGGCTCCCGCACAAGGTCCCAAGAATCAAACCTAACACTCGGTGACCGTTTGTCAACCCCGTGTGGCAAGCGAGAAAAAGCTCGGCAAAGAAAAGCATTTACAAGGGCACGAGTGAATGACAGCGGCAGCCAAGTGTGACCGTGTGATGTCCCCAAGCATGCAGAAATATGCGTCAGCATAAAATATGTAGGCTTCAGGGGGAAAGTGACAGGAGGAAAGGGAAGATCTGTATTTCAGTATTCAGGCAAGAATAATATGGGAATTGCTGGGTTCGACCCAATGAGAAAGTCTGACGTACGCCCTGGACAATTCCAGGAATGTGGCTACTTCCGAGTTGATAATTCAGTGCAGAAAACTATCGCTCTTGTTTTTGTAGGTAAAAAGGGGTAACCACGGAGTTCAAAGGACAGAACTCTTGCCTGGTGACCGGGACAACCTGGCCATTCAGACTCGGGGTGGCCCGGAAAAGCATGAAGTGACCGGCTGGGTGCTGGTGAGTGCAAGGGCTCCGTCCTTGGGTTGGCAACGCCGGCAAAGGTGCCCGTCGGCCTGCCAGTCTGAGACGACGTGCCTTGCCAGCCACACCTTGGCACAGGCCTCCCAGAAACCGTGGGGCTCTTTCCGCGGTAACTTGACAAAGGGCTAAGATTGGTTGAATGTTTTAGAACCAACCAACAAGGACAGGGGAACTAATTTTTTTAAGAATTCTAAGCAGA
>RCUC01012430.1:0-24636 GCA_003697995.1 Taxidea taxus jeffersonii
GCAGGGAGTAATAGAGCACAGACAATTTTTAAGGCAATGAACATACTGTGTATGATATTCCAATGGTGGGCACGTGTCCTTATACATTTAGCCAAACCCATATGTACGACACCAAGAGTGAGTCCTAACAAACTATAGACTTTGGGTGATTAAGATGTGCCCATGTAGACTCATCGATTGTAACAAATACACCACTGCTTTAGGGGTTATTGATAATGGGGGAGGCCATACATGTATGGGTACAGGGCCTATATGAGAAATCTCTGTGCCTTCCATTTTGCTGTGAACATGAAACTTCTCTAAAATAATGGTCTTTGAGAAAAATTTAAAAACATAAATGTGAGAAATTCAATTAAGTGAATAATTTTCTTTAAAAATGGATCACCATAATTAATTAGAAGACCAAAATACCTGACAAGTCGATAATGATGGGGGCAAAAAAATGGAAATGTGAAACAACTATCAACAGAGATGTTTCCATGCCCAGATAGATAGTTCTGTAACCCTTAAGCAGCATATAATTTCCATGGCTCAGAAATTATTAGGGGCTCCTGGGGGTGTCAGTTGGTTAAGGATCTCTTTTTTTTCATCCTGCACCCAACTTTTTAAAAAATTTAAATTCCATTATCCAAGATATAATACGTCATTAGTTTCAGATGTAGTCTTCGAGGATTCATCAGTTGCGTATAATACCCCGTGCTCATCACATCAGATGCTGTCCTTAATACCCATCACTCAGTTACCCCATCCTCCCACCTCCCTCCCCTTCCTCAACCCTCTGTTTCCTGGAATCCAGAGTCTCTCATGGTTTGGCTCCCTCTCTCATTTCTTCCCATTCAGTTTTCCTCCATTCCCATATGGTCCTCTGTACTATTTCTTATATTCCACATCTGAGTGAAACTAGATGATAATTGTCTTTCTCTGATTGACTTATAAGGGTCTGATTCTTCAGCTCAGGTTGTAATCTCAGGGTCATGAGATCAAGTCGCACATTGGGCTCCATGCTAATCATGGAGCCTGCTCAAGATTTTCTCTCTCCCTCTCCCTCTGCCCTTTCCCATCCATCTCTTAAAAAAAAAAAAAAATTAAGTAAAATCTAAAAATGGAAATTATTTTAGACCATAGATTTAAAAAAATTTTTCTCAATTGATTTCATGAAATTTAGATGCCTTTATACCCAAACTTAACAAATACCAGAGAAAATACAAATTACAAAATAATACACTTATGAATATATATGAAAAATGTTCTATAGGGCTAAGTAAATAATATCTGACTTGTATTTATTCAATGAATGTAAGTGTGGTTTATTATTTAGGCATGTATTAATATGACTATAACATCGCTAAGACACAGCAGAAAAAGCAACATTCTATAGCTGCTCAAACTTCAGAAGTTCTGAAACTGCATATGCACAATTTTGATTTTGCTTTGTACCAGAGTGATGTGAATAAAATGTAAATAATCCAAAAATTGTTCTGAAAGTTTTGAGTAATATAATATGCAAAAAGGCAAACACAAAATTTTTGAAATAGAAATAAATGATCATTATTTATAGATAATGATTAGTTAGAAAACTAGAGAATCAACTGAATAAATATGAGATGTAGCCAGAGCTACCCTAGATGCTAGAAATAGAAGACAGAGGAAAATTCCATTTCTTATAATATGAATATTAATGGTTCCTGTATATGAAATCCCACTACATGTAGATAATGTATTATATATATACATATACATATGTAGGGTTTTTTTTTTAATCAATGTATAAAGTTAAGAAAAGAAGGAAAGTACAAAGGCTACATGAGAATTTCTTTAAAGTTTTCCTAAAGCAAATACAAGTTTAATTAAAGTTCCTTGATGGGAAGAATAAATGTTGTAAGGATAGTAAATTTTCTGAAATTTACCATGTAAGATCATTCCACTACAATAAAAATTATGTTGTTTTTTTTTTTAAGAAGCAGTGGCTCATTAATAAGGATAGAGTACATAACTTAACAAAAGATTTGGAAGAAAAGTATACTTAACTATTGTAAAAGAAACAATCATTAAAATGTATTGACACGGGGCGCCTGGGTGGCTCAGTGGGTTAATCCTCTGCCTTGGGCTCGGGTCATGATCTCAGGGTCCTGGGATCAAACCCCGCATCAGGCTCTCTGCTCGGCAGGGAGCCTGCTTCCTCCTCTCTCTCTGCCTGCTTCTCTGCCTACTTGTGATCTTTGTCGGATAAATAAATAAAATCTCTTTTAAAAAAATGTATTGATACATAACTCATACAATGAATATAAAGTAACTGAGTTTCCCACATTTGGATACATTTTGATGTGTATATGAATGTAATTTTGAGGAGATCCAAGTATCTTCCAGTTAACATCAGTAATCCATCCCTGAAAAACAGGTAGTTTGTGTAAAAACAGTAACCAAGAACTATTCCCTACTATTTAAATAAGAACAAAATTATAGTGCAGTCCAAAAACCTCAACCTATTTACTAAATAAAACTACAACATAGTAAAAATATCTTATCATGAACTAAAAGGTTTAAAACACTGCTTCCTAATTACCAAAACACTGTATAGGATTAATAACAAACCCTCGTATTTTCTTTAGTAAGATGGAACCTGGATTTTTCTTTGAGTTAACATTTAACTCTAGCAGGGGCTAGGGGATGAGGCTTGGGAATAAAAATTAAAACTCATTTTTTTATAGTTATACAAACACATACACTTGCATACACAAATATATTAAAATTTAATAAACAAAATAATAAAAAGAATAGGTAAAAATGTATCCAATGCAGCGTAAATTTTTTAATGAAAAACCACTGAAAGAAGCCATAAAGAGAATGATTCATATACTTGACTATATTTAAAATGATAAACTCTTGTGAATTAAAACCCCATAAATTAAAAGGCAAATGAGAGCCAGGAGAAATATAATTGTTACATACATTACACATAAAGGATTAACTTAATTTTTATTTTTTAATTTTTTTAAAAGATTTTATTTATTTGAGACAGAGAGTAAACACAAGCTGGGGAGAGAGGGAGAGGGAGAGGAAGAAGCAGACTCCCCAGTGAGCAGTGAGCAGGGAGCCTGATGTGGGCCTGATCCCAGGGTCCTGGGATCATGACCTGAGCTGAAGGCAGACACTTAACCCACTGAGCCACCCAGGCGCCCCAGGGTTAACTCTCTTTATATATAAAAGGCTTTCTAGCAAACAGTGTCAAATACGATGTCTAAAGAAATTTAGAGGGGCACCTGTGTGGCTCAGCGCATTAAGCATCTACCTTCAGTTCGGGTCATGATCTCGGGGTCCTGGGATCAAGCCCAGCATCAGGCTCCTTCCTTAGTGCAGCTGGGGGTGGGGGAGCCTGCTTCTTCCTCTCCCTCGGTCCCTCCCCTGTCCCGCTCTTGCTTGTTTTCTCTCGAATAAAATAAAATATTTGAAAAGAAATTGGGACAAAAGACATGGATAGAACATTCACAAAATACAACAGATAAAGAAGCATGTAACAATGTCCAACCTTACCTACAACACAAATTAATTCAAGGCACCAATTTTTTCACCTATGAAACTTGCTAACAAGTATAAAATGTATTAGTATCCTGTGTTGATGTGAGAACAAAACAGACTTCATATACTGGTTGTGAGTGATATAAGATGTTAAAATCTTTCTGGAAGGAAATTTACCACTATTAATCAAAAGCCTTAAAATTTTCATAATCTCTAATCTAAAACCTCTACTTCTGAAAATTTCTTTTAAGGTGGTCTGACAATATTTATCAAAAGCCTTAACCATATATGTAAATGACCTGAAAGTTCTCCATCTATAAATATACACTGAGATTTATGGGCAAAGGTGTTAAGAAAAAAATTTATGTACATGAAAAACTTGAAGTCAGTTTTCTAACAAGAAGGAACTGATTAAATAAATTACATTTTCCAAATTAGTACTTCTGAGGAACTTTAAAAATTATGTTCTTGGGCGCCTGGGTGGCTCAGTGGGTTGAAGCCTCTGCCTTTGGCTCAGGTCATGATCTCAGGGTCCTGGGATTGAGTCCCACATTGGGCTCTCTGCTCTGCTCTTTATTTTATTGCACTTGTGAAGAGGGACTCGGTGAAGCAATCTAGGGCTATATATAAAGTAAGTGCAAAGCCCCACTGAGCCACTCAGGCACCCCTGATTTTATTTTTCTAAGCAATCTCCACACCAAACGTGGAGCTCAGAATTAACAACCCTCAGATCAAGAGTCGCATGGTCTACCAACTGAGCGAGCCACGTACCCCCACGTGGGGTTCATATTGGTGACTTCCTTCTGTGTCCCTCTGTGACCGTTTTGTTTCTATGCTGACATGGCTGACCACCCCCCACCCCCCACCATGCACATACAGCATTTTTATTTTCTTGGGCTTTACCAATGTGTTGAATTTGCATTCATTTCTTTCGAGTCTCGGTGAAATTCTACTTCCAGGCTATGGACATCTGAGAGTACAATTCCCTAACTATATCCGATATGCTCTCTAAACACCCTAACATTGTCTGGGACCAGAGATAGAAAAGTACAGGGGATTTTGCTGCCTCTGTCTAGACCCTAATGGTGGTCTCGTATAAAAGCCAATAGTAATAACTTTATTTTGCCTTGATATCTTCTTATAACACAAGAGTATAAAAAAAGCTCAATGAAGTGTGTGATGTGTTCCCGTTAAACAAGATTTTTTTTTTCCAGCTTTGCCATTTTCTCTGCCTCTTTTCTACTTAGTTGCTCTATTTGATTTTGGTTCTGTTCTAATTTCACTTGGACATAATGACCTGGTCCTAGTCCTTCCTTCGCTTGTGTGAGCTGGATTTTATATTTCATCGCTCTGTCTGTTAAGGACTCCTGTCACCTTCCCTGCTTGACTCCCTGGACACCAGATTCCAATACCTTTGTTTGTTAAAAGCAGAAAGAGAAAGCCCCAGCCATCTGTGCCCTACATTTGTATATGTGAAACCGTAATTGTGGTTTTCCCCACCAAAAGGTCTCCACCAAACAACCTCTGTAATATTTCTTTTTCTTCTTCTCCTCAAGTGAAATGGTTTGAAGCTATCTCCCTCCCACCTGATCAATAGCTTAGCTGGATGTTATATAAAATAAAGTTTGCATTCGATTGTTTCCATAGCAACCATCACACACAGGATTAGATATAAAACTGCTTTCTGATATGACTGCTTTCTGATAAAGGGCTTAGAGTTGCCAAACTAAGCTTTCTAGAACAAAACTTTTCAAAATACATTGAAATAGAATTTAGTAAGGTTGTGAATAAGTACAGAAAAAGTTCACCACATGCTGTCAAAATGCGAATAACCCTAAGGGTTATTTGTATTTTAATACCTTAAGCCTTTTAATCTAAGGAAGAGTCTGTAGCTTAGCAGATGGAATTGTCCCCCCCCACACACACAGAGGAGATTGATAGGAGAGGCCATCTAGCATGAACTCCTGAAAATTGCCTTGCTTCCATTTTAGATTTTCTATCTCTACCTATCCTTCCCCTAGTCCGCCCTATCTTGAAAGAAGTGGACTTCACACATTGCAAGGCTGACCATTTTGCTGTGCTGCTGTTCCCTTCTTGTCTTTGGGGCACCTTGTCTCATGGGTCATCTCTATCTTTGATCTCTCCATTGAGTCCTTCCCTTTAGTAGACAAACATGTGACCATTCCTCTACCCTAGAAAACTGTTCCTTATCCCTGCTTTTTTCTCAAGTTCGAGTCCCATCTTTCTAGTTCCTTTGACTGTTCATTCATAATCTGCAGCTGCTGGCTCTGTTTCTCACCTCCCACTCACTCTTTAATAACTTGTAATCTAGCTTCTCATCTCCCCACCTTGTTGGGTTTATTCTCAACAGAAATGATCACCAGCTAGTAAATCCAGTGGTGCCTGTCCTCCTTTTCCTTGCCCTCTTGGCAGCAGGGGCTTCTTCTTCTCCTTCTTCTTATTATTTTCCTTTTCTAAGTTAGTACCATGATCATGCTCCTAGGCATTCAGGCTAAAAATCCTTGCGTTATCTTCAATGTTCCCCTGCCTATAACCCTCCTGCTTCTATATCCAATCAGTAAAAACAATATTAATTCTACCACAGAAGCATGTCTTTCCTCTATGCTGTCAGGTCCACTTCTAATTAGATAGTTCAGATCATTATCATTATCTCTGGCTTAGACTACTTAACGCTTTGTCCTAACATTTCCTGTTCCCTTCTGCTCTCTCTCTGTACTATGTCCCAGAAACTCCATTCAGACACATTGTCCTAAAGCAAGTCAATGAATCACTCATTTATTCAAACTATTTCTCAACTGCCTATTGTGACTGCTGTGCATAAAATTGCACCACTCCATCTGTATTGTAAGTATATGTGAATGCCACCTGCTGAAATCATACAGGTTATAAACCTTGTGGCTGAGGGTGAAGCCCTAATTACGTTTGAGGCACTACTTTGGTCACTAGGGGCGTAGTAGTGAACTAAGCAGAAAAAAAAAAAATCCCACCATTTGCATCAACATGGATGGAACTGGAGGGGATTATGTTAAATGAACTAAGTCAAGTAGAGAAAGACAATTATCATGATGGTTTCACTCATATGTGGAACATAAGCAATAGCATGGACCATAGGGGAAGGGAGGGAAATCCAAAGGGGGAGAAATCAGAGAGAGATGAACCATGAGAGACTATGCACCCCGAGAAACAATCTGGGGCTTTCAAAGGGGAGGAAGGGGGAGAGGGAGCTAGGAGGTTGGGGTAACAGGGTGCTGGGTATTGAGGAGGGCACTACAATGAACACTTAACTAACATACTTAACTAATATACTTAACTAATGAATCTTTGAACACTGCACCAAGTACTATACAACAGCTAACTGAATATAATTTAAAAAATTGAAAAAAAAAATCCCCCCCCTCTCGGAGTTCTCAGTCTAGTGATGAGAGACAAGCAAAAAGCACAGATCTGATCACGTCAATTCTCATTTCATATTTCCTCCTTATAAGCAGAAGAAAATACCCACTTTTCTTTAGAATTTGCCCTACTTTCTTTCGGTTGGACGTTCTCTACAATTTAGCCATGCCCTGCCTTACATTGCCAGGTAGCTCTTTGTCCCGTCTCCTTAAATATCTTTCTCCTCCAATTCTAGCTATTGACATTCTAGCTATTTTTTTTAAGATTTTATTTATTTATTTATTTATTTGGGAGAGTGAGAGAAAGAGCACGAGAGGGGGGAGGGTCAGAGGGAGAAGCAGACTCCCTGTTGAGCAGGGACTCGATCCGGGGACTCCAGGATCATGACCTGAGCCAAAGGCAGTCACTTAACCAACTGAGCCACCCAGGTGCCCTGTTCTAGCCATTTTAAAAGCCCATCTCAAATGTACTCTTTCTAAAAGGCACCCCCACAAGATCTCCATAATAAACCTCTCCTGTCCCTCCAACGAGAAGTTAAATTATAAAAGACATACTCCTTAGAATCAGGCACAGATTTGAACTCTAATTGCTCCAATAACAGCTGAGACGTTGGAAAGTTAAATTTCTCTCAGACTCAGTTTGATCTACAAAATGATGGTGAGAACGCATACCTTGCAGAATTGTTATAAAACAAAAATGTGGGGCGCCTGGGTGGCTCAGTGGGTTAAAGCCTCTGCCTTCGGCTCAGGTCATGATCCCAGGGTCCTGGGATCGAGCCCCGCATCGGGCTCTCTGCTCAGCGGGGAGCCTGCTTCCTCCTCTCTCTCTGCCTGCCTTTCTGTCTGCTTGTGGTCTCTGTCTGTCAAATAAATAAATAAAATCTTTAAAAAATAAATAAAAAAATAAAAAAAATAAAACAAAAATGTAACGCATATCAAGGGTCTTATAGTACTCTGGCTGTAGTAGACAATCAGTGGCTGTAGTAGATAATCAGGGATCACCATTAAAAAGCTATTGACAGTGGGTTGAAATTATTCCCTTTGCTACTTACTATTATCTTGAGCTAGATTCTTAATCTTCTCAAAACTCAATTTCCTTCTGTGTACAATAGAGCTAATAATAACCCAGGGTAGCTGTGAAAATATTTCAAGTGTCAAGTACAATGCCTGGCCCACAGGATGAACTTGAGCAGATGTGAGTTTCTGTTTACCACATTCTGACTTCCATCATGGCATGGATGTGCTCACACACAAGCATATGCCACACTTGGGTCTACTTGTCCCACTAGTTTACTAACTCTGTGAGCCACATACTGTATTCTCTGTCATTCTTCTCCTGCAGCTACGACTTTTCACAGTGCCTCGAACGCGGCTGATGTTGAACGGCTATCTGGTGCCTTTTCTGCCCTCTTCCCAAATCTTCCCTTCCCGCTTTCCTCTTCTGAAATTACTTAACAGCGCTAAGGATTTTTCTGTGGCGCTAATCATAATCTTCCTCACTGTGCCCTTGTCTTATCTGCCCCCATCACCTCTTTCTCCCCACGCGACTGCCAAGTAGGTTTGAAGACGCTTGAGTAACAGACAAGATGCTTGAGTTATTCTCCTCTGTGTCTACCCTGAGAACAGTCTTGGATTGGGACTTTTATGGGCTAAGAGCTAAGTATCTGGGTGAATTTGAATTACATACTCAATACCAGGACTATAAAAACCTCTAATGAAAGCTTCAGCTTGGGTTAATCATGGGAAGCACAAGTTTATCAGACTTTATTCATGGAGTGTATTTGGATGGAAACGGATCCATTGTTTGGTCCCAAAAGGCTGAACATCCATGTGATGAGTGATGGCATTCTTCGCTCTCTTACATAGTTCAACTACTAACATGAATGTTCATGACAATTTTCACAAGGTGGGCCCCGCTGATTCTTCTGACTTTGTCTATTCTATCTGCATTTTGATAAAGTGATATATTGCTTGTTGCAATTTCATAAAGATGTTCTGAGAACAAATTCATCTTACAAAGATGTCAACTTTAAGATAAGGAATCACAGCTAGAATTTGATTATGCTACAGTTTTCCTCTGCCTTCTCCCCCATGATCTTGGATCACAGTGTTTTCTATTAAATCTACATCAAAAAAGTCACCAGGGTGACAACTTTTCATTTGGGCTTTCAACCTAATATGTGGTCATAAACTGCTTTGCTAAGTCCCTCTACCCAGATCCATTTAAAGTGCTAGGTCTGCACAGACAGATGTGCTGACTTCTGGTAAAAACTGCTCAATGTATTTTGTTTCATGTTCCTCGGTCTCATGTTGGATGATGAAAGTGCACCGCTGATGACTGCTTTTGTCAGCAATCAAGGTTTTAGATCCATTTTACCCTCTTATAATAAAAATCCAGGAATCATTGCGATGAAAACAAAAATGGCCAGACTTAGGATTCACAATAAAAAAAAGAGTATTAGAAGGTAAAATGTGGCCCTGAGAGTCCCACACTAAATTTTTTCCACTTGTCTTTATTTTATTGCACTTGTGAGGAGGGACTCGGTGAAGCAATCTAGGGCTATATATAAAGTAAGTGCAAAGCCCCAAATGCCAAACAACTGAAGAAAATGGATATATAAATTGTAATATGTATAAAATGCTACACAGACATTAACAATTACATATATCTACATTGAAAATGTTCAAAACATTACATTTAAAAGCAAGAAATTAAACTAAATGTATATAGGAAACACACCTCCTAAATTTACATTTTTTTTTTATCATGGCAGTATGGATTTTCTTCTCACGATTATCTTCCTAGAGAGTATGAAAGCTAGAGGCTCTGTCAAGGACCTTTGGTAACATAAATTGAGCTGAATCTGCCTTTGGCTCAGGTCCTGATCTCAGGGCCCTGGGATCGAGCCCCGCGTTGGGCTCTGCTGAGCAGGGAGCCTGCTTCTCCCCCTCTCTCTTCCTGCCTCTCTGCCTACTTGTGATCTCTCTCTCTCCCTCTATCAAATAAACAAATAAAAGCTTTAAAAAAATAAATTGAGGCTGAAGATAGTTTTGTTTTGTTTTGTTTTTAGCACAATAAAGTGTAGGAGATAACGCTAAGAGGAGGCTATTCTCCTTAGTGTAAAAGCCTGGATTTGCTTTTTTCAAGAACAGGCCTGAAGCACATACCTCAATGAGGGCTTATTTTTGTCTCTCCGCTCCCCCACTCAAAGATCCAGTCCCTCACCCAGTAGGTGAACTGAACAAGATGCCCACACTTACTGACAATTTCTACCATTTGGCCAGACACAAAAGGACAGGGTTTTGTTTGGTTCTAAATTATCAAGAAACTATGAAGGATTGAAGAACACAGGTATAATCGAAATGCTGTCTATGTGGAGCCCCCCATGACTTCTGAATTCAGACTCCACATCACTGAAGGCTGGGGACAAATTGAATGGAATTAGAAAACTGTACATGAAAGCCACCACCATATAGACTCTGAAATACAGGACACTTGAAATCTGCCATTTGTTTAAATATTCAGAACATTCTTCAGTATTCCAAACATTTTCTTGTTTTGCTGACTATTTTCACATGGACTGCACCCACTGCTCCCTTCCCTGATAAAGGATAGAAAACCAGAGATAATCACATTTGTAATTGCAACTTCCTAGCCGATGGGAGCATTCAGCATTTCTAGAGAATGCCTTATAATTTTCTACTGATGACCTAATTTATATATTATTTGGCCACAAGGATATAAAATGTAAGAGCATCTTGATGTACAGCCACAGAACTTAAAACTGAGTTTAAAACTATGAAACTCTAGGGGTGCCTGGTTGGCATAGTTGGTTAAGCATCCCACCCTTGGTTTCGGCTCAGGTGGTGATCTCAGGGTCGTGAGACTGAGCCCGGAGTTGGGTTCCTCACTCAGTGCAGAGTCTGCTTGACATTCTTGCTCCATCTCCTTCTGCCCCTCCTGCTCATGAACTCTCTCTCAATAAATTTTAAAAACAAAACAAAACATGAAGCTGCAAGTTGGTGCAGCCACTTTGGAAAACAGTGTGGAGATTCCTTAAGAAATTAAAAATAGAGCTACCCTATGACCCTGCAATTGCACTACTGGGTATTTACCCCAAAGATACAGATGTAGTGAAAAGAAGGGCCATCTGTACCCCAATGTTCATAGTAGCAACGGCGATAGTCACCAAACTATGGAAAGAACCAAGATGCCCTCCAACGGACGAATGGATAAGGAAGATGTGGTCCATATATACAATGGAGTATTGTGCCTCCATCAGAAAGGATGAATACCCAACTCTTGTATCCACATGGACGGGACTGGAGATTATGCTGAGTGAAATAATTCAAGCAGAGAGAATCAATTATCATATGGTTTCACTTACTTATGGAGCATAAGGAATAACACAGAGGACATGGGGAGATGGAGAGAAGGGAGTTAGGGGAAATCGGAGGGGAAGATAAACCATGAGAGACTGTGGACTCTGAGGAACAAACTGAGGGTTTTGGAGGGGAGGGGGTGGGAGGTTGGGTGAGCCTGGTGGTGGGTATTAAGGAGGGCACGTATTGCATGGAGCACTGGGTGTGGTGCATAAACAATGAATGCTGGAACACTGAAAAAATTTAAAAAAAAAAAAGTGAAACTCTAAATACTCTAGATTATTATTCAATAAGTGAAAACTAATGTAACATTGTCAAAACAAAACAAACCCAAAACCTCAGCAAGCCATAACTATAGCAATGGCTGCCATTTATTACTGACCATCAGGTAAACCTCATGCCCACTCTATGAGTGCTTTGTCCCCATCTTTGGAAAGAAAAAAAATGAAGTTTAGAGAAGTTAAAGAAGCTCTCCCCTTAAACAAGCTCTCCCCAAGTGTCACTGTCACTGAGAGCACCAGAAGTCAATCACAGCTCTTATTCCCAAGCTGATGCACTCTTTTCATTTTGCTTAGATGCTTCATAAAAATAACGGACATATCAGTGAGGTTTTAGAGAAGAGAGCTCAGTTTTCCAGACGTGCTGAAGAAACAGAAGTTAGAGATTAGAAGAAATAGAGAGGAGAGCATGGAAGGAGGAGCCGAGTAAACCCACTCGTCTGTCAACTCGTTGTGACCAAATACACTCCATTCTGATTCTGTGGATCAAACATATCTGGCTCTTCTACTTTGTAAAACTCTTCTGAAGGACTCACAAGGGCCAAGAGACTATCTGATGATAGTTTATGTGAAACTACGGTGGTTGCTTTTGCAGCTCTGCCAAAAGTAATTCAACCCATTCAGGGGTTGGGTCAAAGTGGTATTTTTCTTGGGGAACAAATTATTTTTCTTCCTCATAGAGGGAGATAAAACAAAATCTACACATAAGGTTCTTGACCGTTTGCTAGAAAATTAACTTAAAATGTAGGCTGAAAATTTGATTGTTATTTGGTATAGTGTTTTGATCTCCATTTGAGACCTGTTCTAATCCACTAAAACTTGATACAAAAGCAACTTTAACCAAAAAAAAAAATCTTAATTCACATACCAACAAATTCACACATTTTTGAAAATTATTGACATGCAATGTTATTAGTAGTTTCATGTGCGAAACAGTGACTTGACAGTTCTATACATTACTCAACGCTCACCACACTGAGGGTAGTCACCATTTGTCACTATACATTATTAAAATATTATCGACTATATCCCCTACACTGTACTTTTCATCCCCATGAGTTATTTCATAACTGGAAGTTGTACCCCTTAATACCCTTCACCTATTTAGGACCATCCTCCCAACACACTATGCTCTGGTAACTACCAGTTTCTCTGTATTCACAAATCTACTTGTTTTTTAAATTTGTTTAATATTCTACATGTAGGTAAAAACATAGGATATTTGTCCTTCTTTGATTTACTGAAAATAATATCCCCTAGGTCCATCCATGTTGTCACAAATGGCAAGAGCTCATCCTTTTTTATGGGTAAAAATTCTATACGTAAGTACATGCGGGCGCACACATGCTCTGTATCTTCTTTATGATGGATGTTTAGGTTTCTTCCATGTTTTGGCTATGGTAATTAATACTGCAATTAAAGAAGGGGTAGATAGATCTTTGCAAATAGTGTTTTTGTATTCTTTGGATAAACACCCAGTCATGGAACTATGAGAACATACAGTATTTTTAATCTTTTTTTTGAAAAACCCTCTATACTGTTTCCCACATTGGTTGCACCCAATGACATTCTCACCAACAGTGCACGAGGGTTCCCATTTCTCTACATCCCTGCCAACACTTGTTGTCTTTTTGATACTAACCATTCCGACTTGTGTGAGGTGGTATCTCACTGTGGTTTTGATTTGCATTTCTCTGATGATTAGCGATGCTGAGCATCTTTCATGTGTCTGTTGGCCACAAGTATGTCTTCTGTGGAAAAATTTTGGATAGGTCCTCTGTCCAGTTTTTAATCAATTATTGCTTTATTTGGAACCAATGTTGAATCGTAACAGCTTTTCATATTTTTTAGATATTAACCCCTTATCAGAGAAATTATTGGCGAAGATCTTCTCCCGTTCAGTAGCTTGCCTTCTGTTGAGGATTTTTGTATCCATGTTTATCAGAGATATTGGCCTGTAGATTTCTGTAGGATCTTTGTCCTCATAGAATGAGGAAAATGCCAACCACATAGAACGAATTCAGAAGTTTTCCCTCCTTTTCTATTTTTTGGAATAGTTTGAGAAAAATAGGTATTATCTTTTCTTAGAGTTTATTGATTTGACAGAGAGAGATCACAAGCAGGCAGAGAGAGAGAGAGAGGGGAAAGCAGGCTCCCCACTGAGCAGAGAGCCCAATTTGGGGCTTGATCCCAGGTCCCTGAGATCATGACCTGAGCCGAAGGCAGAGGCTTTAACCCACTGAGCCACCCAGGCACCCCTATTATCTCTTTTTTAAATGTTTGGTGGAATTTACTTGTGAAGCTATCTAGTCCTGTAATTTTCTTTGTTGGGAGGGGTTTGTTTTTAACCAGTTCAATTTCATCACTACTGAGTCATTCAAATTTTCTACTTCCTGATTCAGTTTTGGAAGACTGTATATTTTCAGGAATTTAGCCATTTCTTCTAGGTTGTCCAATTTGTATGCAATATTTCCTAGTATTCTCTTATAATCATTTGTACCTTTGTGCTGTTGGTTATGTCTCCCCTTTCATTTCTGTCTTTGAGTCTTCTTTTTTTCCTGTGTCTGGCTAAAGGTTTATCAACTCTGTTTATCTTTTCAAAGAACCAGCTCTTGATTCCATTGATCTTATTATTTTTAGACTCTATTTCAATTATTTTTGCTCTCATCTGTTTTTTCTTTCTTCTACTAACTTTGGGTTTTGTTCTTTTTCTAGTTCTTTCATGCATAAGGTTATTTTGTTTTAGATTTATCTTCTTTCTTGAGAGAGGCTTGTATTGTTATACATTTCCCTCCTGTAGCTGCTTTTGCTGGGTCTCAAAGATTTTGGATCATTGTATTTATAACTTCGTTGTCTCCCATGTATTTTTTAAAGATTTATTATTTTAGAGAGAATGAGCAAGTGAGGGGTAGAGGCAGAGAGAAAATCTCAGACTCCACATTGAGCATAGAGCCCAACATGGGGTTCAATTCCACAGCCCTGAGATCATGACCTGAGCTGAAATCAAGAGTCAGTCCCTTAACTGACTGAACCACCCAGGCACCCCCCCAATATATATTTATTTCCTCTTTGATTTCTTTGATGACCTATTGGTTATTCAACAGCATGTTGTTTAGCCTCCACTTGTTTGTGCTTTTCCCAGTTTTTTTCTTCTTGTAATTGATTTCTAGTTTCACACAATTGTGGTGAGAAGAGATGCTTAATAGGATTTTAATACTCTTAAATCCACTGAGGCTAGTTTGATGGCCTAATATGTGATCTATCCTGCAGAATGTCCCATGCATACTTGAAACGAATGTGTATTATGCTGGTTTTGGATGGAAAGTTCTGCATATATCCATCAAGTTCATCTGGTCTAATATGCCATTCATAGCCACTATTTCCTTATTGATTCTTTGAACTATTCATTTGTATAAGTAGGATGAAAAGCCCCTATTATTGTATTACTGTCAATTTCTTTCTTTACGTCTGTTAATATTTTCTTTATATATTCAGGTGGTCCTATGTTGGATGCATAGATATTTACAATTGCTATATCCTCTTGTTGAAATAACCCCTTTATTATGTAATGCCCCTCTTTCTCTCTTGCTATAGTCTTCATTTTTAACGTCTATTTTGTCTGATAGAAGTAGTTCTATCCTGGCTTTTTTTTTCTTTTCTTCCATTTGCATGGAATTTTTTTCCCATCCCTTGACTTTCAGTCTATATGTGTCTTGGAGTCTGAGTTCCTTGTCGGCAGTATATAGATGAGTCTTGTTTTTTTTTTTTTTTTAATCCAGCCACCCTATGTCATTGAGGCATTTAGTCCACTTACATTCAAAGTAACTTCCCACTTAGAACTACTTTTGCTGGGTCGCAAAGATTTTGCTACCATGTTTTTAATTGCTTTCTGGTTGTTTTTGTAGTTCTTTGTTGTTCTCTTGCTGTCTTCCCCTGTGGTTTGACGGCTTTCTTTAGTGTTAAGCTTAGATCCCTTTGTGGGTTTTTTTTTTTTTTAATTACAGGTTTTTTATTTCTTCTTACCATGGAGTTCCAATGCAACATGTGTGTAATAGTCTGTATTAAGTTGATGGTTGCTTAAGTTGGAACACATACTAAAAGCATTAAATTATTACTTCCCCAAGTTTTATGTGTGAAATCATACAATTTACACCTTGACATATTCTGCATCTTTTTATTTTGTATTTCCCATTTATTACTGCATATATAATTGACTTTAGTACGGTTGTGTTTTAGCCTTCATACTGGCTTTATAATTGATTAATCTACTATCTACTACCTTGACTATATGCTTGCTTTTGCCAGTGAAATGTTTTCCTTTCACATGGTTCTTAATTCTAGTTATAGTCTTTTTCTTGCCACTCAAAAACTTCCCTTTGACATTTCTTGTAAGTCTGGTTTAGTGGTGATGAACTGAACTTTAACTTCTGTTTGTCTGGTAAATTCTATCTCCACTTCAATTGTGCCTGATAACTTGTTGGATAGAGTATTCATAGTTGCAATTTTTTTTACTTTTAGCACTTTGAATATACCCTGCCACTCTGTTTCAGCCTGAAATGTTTCTGCTAAAAAATTAGGTGATATCCTTAAGGGGAGGAGGTGGGCCCTTATTTGTTTGCTTTTCCCTTGTTGCTTTTAAAATTCTCTTTTTACCTGTAGTTTTTTCCATTGTAGTTATTATGTGCCTTGGTGGTAGACCTTCTTGCTTGGGGCTCTCTTTGATTCCTGTACATAGAGGTCTTTTTCCTTCTCTGGTTAGGGAAGTTTCTGTTACTATTTCTTCAAATAAAATGTCTGCCTCCTCTCTTCATCTCGGATCCCTATAATGCTAGTGTTATCACAATCATGTTGCAGACATCCCTTAACCTATTTTTTAATTCTCCCCCTTTTGGCTGTTCAGGCTTATTGTTTTCTATTACCTGGTCTTTCAGATTGCTGACCCATTCTTCTGCATCTACTCATCTGCTGATTCTAGTGTATTTTTTCATTTCAGTTAGTATATTCTTCAGCTCTGGCTCTTTTCACATTTTCTATTTCTTTGTTGACGCTCTCACTGAGTTTATCTACTCTTCTCTCAAGTCCAGGAAGTATCTTTAGGACCATTACTTGTAACACTTTATCAGGCATATTACTTAGTTCCGTTTAATTTAGTTCTAAATTTGTCTTGTTCTTTCATTTTTTAGATATTACTCTGTATCCTCATTTTGTGTAATATTCTGCTTCTTTGTATTAGGTGGGTCTGCTAGGTCTACTGGTCTTAAAAGTGGTGGTCTTGTGTCAAAGAAGTCCTGCAATGCCCTTTAGTACAATCCCCTCTGGTCACCAGAATTAGGCTCTCCAGGGGTGTCCCCTGTGTGCTGTGATTCCTTTGGGCATGCTGGTAGGTGGGGCTGATCCTCATCCCAGCGGGCTGCAATAACCTGCTTCACGTCCTACAGGCACAGTGGACAGAGTTTGCACCCCAGGCTGTTGAGAAGCCTGGCTATAGCACCATGGGCTAGCTGATGGGTTGGGCTAGCTCTCAACCCACCTGTCTACAGTTAGCCACTGCAACACCTGCTGTCACTCTGAAGAACATGGCTTACTCCCTGTACAGCCAGCTAGGAGGCTCAGCTACAGGAACTGTGGGGGTATGGGGTTATTTCCCACCCCTTGCCCCCTGTCCCCTACCCAGAGCAGGAACCACTTTGTAGTGGTGCTTGTCCTGTCCCTGCTGGGTGTGTTGGGGCAGGAGCTACTTTGGAAGGGTGCCTGTTGAGGTAGCTGGAGCAGGAAAGCAGGACAAGGCCAGAGTGGGGCATACTCTGCGAGCAAGGTAGATGGAGTGTGTTAAAACCGGCTCCTGCCAATGTCCAGCTATATAGTCTGGGGAATGGTGAGAAAAATGGGGCCTGCCAGCATGTTCATTCCCAGAGGAATCTCCTGCAGATTCCTGCCCCTCCAGCACACATTCTAAAATTAGTCAATAAATCTTCATGTATGCCCCAGATGCTTTTCAGACTGCTGCTTCTGCGCTGGGTGTTAGACTGAGTGATATAGTATGTTGGCTCTTTCAGGGCAGAATCTTGGTTTCCTATAGCCCTCCAGCTCTTTTGGAGTTAAGCCCTACTAATTACTTAAGCTGCTAGAGTTAAGCCTTGTTGATTTATAAAGCCAGACATTATGGAGAGTCTTCTTCCCTGGGGGCCAGGGCTACCCATGTGGGGTCTGATCCCCTTCCTCTTCATGGTTGTGATGTCCCTCACATTTGTGGTTAGTTACACAAGGTATTTGGTACCCGGGTGTGTCCCTGCCCCTATTGCTCTGTGGCCTCTCCAGGACGAGCTGTGGCAGTTCTGCTCTGCCATTCTGCCAGTTAGTTGTAATACATGTATTTGTTGCCTCAGTGTGTCCATGAGAGGAGTGAGCTCAGGCTCCTTTTACTCCACCATCTTCCCCCAGTTCCCCACATAGACTCACCTAAAGCACCTGGGTGGCTCAGTGGGTTAAGCCTCTGCCTTCAGCTCGGGTCATGATCCCAGAGTCCTGGGATCGAGCCCTGCATTGGGCTCTCTGCTTGGCGGGGAGCCTGCTTCCTCCTCTCTCTCTGCCTGCCTCTCTGCCTACTTGTGATCTCTCTCTGTCAAATAAATAAATAAAATCTTAAAAAAAAAGCCTACAGGCTTTTAATATATTCGTAAACGTGTGCATCCATCACCAAAATTTTAGAACATTTACATCACCTTTAAAAGAAACTAACATCAGACCTCTTACCCATCACCCTCTAAGCCCCTATAACCCCTAACTTAGGCAACCATTAATCTACTTTCTGTCTCTACAAAGCAACTCTGTTAGCTAAAATCCTAAATGTTTTCTGGTTTTGAAGAGATCAGTCCCATCCTGAATGTTAGCTGGAAAAAATACCAGAAGTAGTCAACTTTTGTCAGGGGTGGAAAAATAAGGAAAGATAAAAGAGCAGCACCATGTTTTCTAATATGAAGTCTAGAATCATTATTTAGTTGGCAACTATGCGATCTTAAATTCATGAAAGCGAAACTGAAATGTACTCACCAGTTTTTCTCTTCATCATCAGGCAGGGTCCCCCAGGTCTGGTTTCACAGAACATGGATAGCATACTCAGGTAATGATTTTCTTCTAGGAAAACCCAGTGAAGGGAGCAGGGGCTGCTGGAGGAGAGCTGCATTCTCTACTGGTTACAGCTCCACTTATTGGCTTCTTGAGAGTTCTGGGGAACTCAGAAGTTCTCACAATTTAAGGTAGGCAGAAGAAAGGGATCTTCAAGACCCCCATACATAAGCTGTGTCTTTAGCTGTGTCCTCCTTCCCACTTTGGAGACATGACAGTGTGCTGGAAAGATCGGGTCTGGCATGACTGCTTTGAATCCTAGGTCTGCATACTAGATATAGGACCTTACTTAATCTCTTTGATTCTCAGTTTCTTCATCAATAAACTACTACTACTACCATCTAATAGTAATGGTGGGGTTATGAGAATTAAATGTAATGACATCTGTTGAAGTGTCAAAATCTACTATATTGTACATAGTAATAATCAATAAATATTAACTTATTTTTAAAATATTTTATTTATTTATTTGACAGAGATGACAAGTAGGCAGAGAAACAGGCAGAGAGAGAGGGGGAAGCAGGCTCCCCGCTGAGCAGAGAGCCTGATGCGGGACTCCATCCCAGAACTCTGGGACCATGACCTGAGCCGAAGGCAGAGGCTTTAACTCACTGAGCCACCCAGGCACCCCTTAACTTCTCTTTTATACTCTCTTCCCATAAACTTCAGATCATCAGACTATTCTCTTAATTGTCTAGGACCTGCCCAACATAGGACATGCTTTTGTTCATCAATAACTGAAGGCGTGGGTTTAAGGGCTTCCATTAGTAACCAACTGTGATCTTATTACTTAAGTTGTGGCTACTTTGGTTTTCTCATATCTCAAAAGGTTATCACAAAGCTTCAAAATATGCATATGAATCACCTGGTTATTTTTTTTTTAATTGCAGGCTGATTCAGTAGCTACAGTGAACAGTATTTTTAAATAGACTTTAAGGTTCCTTCCTTCCTTGTGTACATGCTCTATAGGACCCCTCACCATGAGTGTGAGCAGTACCTGTGCCTAGGATAGGTCACTCTCATGATTACGTTACATGACAAAGATGAAAGGATTTTGCTCATGTAAATAGGGTCCCAAACCAGTTGATTTGAAATTAATGAAAGGGAGATTATCCTGGGTGAGTCTGACTTAATCAAGGAAACCCATTAAAAGAGGGCGTAGAGGTCAAGACTCTCTTGCTATCCTTGAGATAGTGAGTTTTTAGCAGCTCTACAGCTACAAGGAAATAAATTCTGCCAGCAACCACGTGAGCCTGGAAGAGGACTCAGTGCCTCACATCAGACCCCAGTCTTAGCTGATAATCTTGATTTAAGTCTTGTGTGATCCTAAGCAGAGCATTTAGGTAAGCTGTGCCCAGATTCCTAACCCATGAAACTTTGAAATGATAATGTGTTAATTTACGCTGCTAAATCTATGGCAGTTTGTTACACAGCAACACAGAACTAATATAGTAGGTCTGAGTGAGGCATTTCTAATAAGATCCCAGGTGGCTATCGATTATGCACCAGCATGTCCACACTCTGAGTAACAAGAACATATCACACAATCATTTCAAGACTTAGAATGATTGTAGATATTAGGGATGAACAACGGGGGGTGCTTTCATGATGATTGCTTCAACCTTAAACATAAAGTTTAATGATTCATAATTCTTCATTATAACCTCTATTTTATAAATTCTTCATTTGTAACCTCAATTTTCTAAAATTGACTCTCATGTGACTTATGTGGGAAATTCCCACTTAAACTTCTAGACATCTATTTCCAATTAGAGTTTCATTCCTTTACAACTTCCTACTCCTGCAAGAAAATTAAATATATTCCTAATCAAATGCAAATGGCACAACACAGAGAGGTAATTATCATTTTATCAATTCAGTCCAATCCTCTTTAACCACAGTCAGTATTATAAGTAACAAGATCTTAATGGTTACACTTGAGGATATTAAAAGAAGATGGAGGAAAAATGAATTGTTTCTTGGCTTTGCCAAATAGGAATTATTCACAAAATAAGTTTTTCAGCTTACTGTCTTATTAAACCATTTTTATTGGCTTCCTTGTTTAAACTGTATGGTTGGATACTACCAGGTATAATGGAACATCTGCTCTACGCAGTCTATCTGATCTACTTGGTCAAACAGGAGTCTTAGGACTAAAGGATTTATCTACATGAAACTGCAAGTTTCACAATTCTATGAGCTGACTGTTATTTGGCACGGCAATTTATCTTGTGTTGATCAAGAGTGCCTACCTTGGAGATTAGTAAATGTAGAACCCAATAACTCAACTATTGCAGATCTCTTTTTGGACCAGTTACATGAAAAGAGGAAGTCATTTTCTCCAGATTCTTTCTTCTACATCTGTTAAATGGGTCGCACTAAAACTTTCAGTTCATTCTAATTCAATTCGTTTCAAAACTTTTTACTTAGTGCATTACTGTCCTAGGAACAAGCAGAATGAATAACACCTAGTGCCTGCTCTTATGCAGTTTATGATCTGGTGGGGGAAAAAAATAGACACGCAATTATAATATAGCATGATAACTACTAAGAGAGGGCCAACTGCAATGTAAGTAATATCTAATTTTGAATTTAAAGTATGGGTAAGATTTAGTGAAGTAAAGGGAAGAGAAGATGCCTGGCAGAAGGAACAATGTGTTCTATGGGTGAAGAGCAAGAATTAGAAAATTCAAGGTGGTTAGAACATAGGTAAGAGGTAGAGGGAGAAATCTGGAAAAGCATGCAGGGCCCAACACATGATGGCTGATTAAGCATATAATAGAGTTTGGAGATTAGCTTAGGTAATCATTTGTAAACTTTTGGGTCTCAAGAACCTGTTACACATATATAGATAGAGGAGCCCATGACCCGGAGATCATGACCTGAGCTGAAACCAAGAGTTGGACGCTTAACTGACTGAGCCACCCAGATGTCCCAAGACACTGTTCTATTCTTAAAAATTCTGTAGGGCCCCATAGAGCTTTAGTATCAGTGTTAAATGTATCAATACTTGCCATATTAGAAAAACTGGGAAATTTTAAAAGATTTAAAATAATTAAAAACTCATTATATGTTAACAGAAAATTTTTTTTTTGCAAATCTCTTCAATGTCTGGCTTATGTAGAAATGAAGCTGATTCTCATATCTGACTTGTGTCTATTTATTGCAATGTTACATGTCCCTTAACCTATGGAAAACTCTACTGTAGACTTAATGAGCAAATGAAAGTGAAAATGGCAAATAATCTCAATATGATTATGAACATTGTTTTGACTTTGCAAAGCAAGAGGTCTCACAGACCTCTGGGGATCTTCTTGAACTATGGTCTGAAGACAATGAGAAAACCCTGAAGTGTTTAAAGAGCAGAGTTAGATATGATCAGAGAGTTTCATTTTGGGAAAATTATTCTGCAGGGAAAAGATGTGTTGTAGCAGAATAAGAATAGAATCAAGTAGGCTTGTATGAATTCCAAAAATGTGTATCCGATCATGTGTAGGCTTACTGAGCTACCTGGAAAGGGTTTTAAATAATATTACATATGCCAAATATTTATTACAATGTTAGCATTCAGTGCTCTTAACCACAGTAATCATCAGTTTCCTAGGATTCATAAGGGCAAAATCCAGTGTAGAGCTAGAGTCTGAAACAAAGTAAAGCTTGGCAAGAGATGCAAATTCTTGTAGAATCTCAAGCACTGTGGTACAACCAGCCAACCATCCACTTGCCTCAATTAAATGCTATTCACTGAAGAAATGGATGAAATTGAAGACATGTTTAGCTAAGGCCTTCGTAAAGAAAGCCCTGGATCAATAATGAATTGGCATAGCAAATTAATTAATAAAAATAATATAAATGATAATATGTTACTAATAAACAATTTTGAGCACTTGCAATATGCCAGGCACTGTGCTTAAGGGCTTTATCATTTTAATTTAATCCTCATAACAACCTATGAGGTAGGTAAGATCATCCTTACCCCCGGGGGGTATTACTGTTACCATCTCCACATCCAGGATGGTAAAATACAGATGAGAGGAGGAGATGACTAGGCAGATACAAACCCAAGTAACTCATTCAAGGTTCTAAAATAAAGAATAGAGCT
Organism: Taxidea taxus jeffersonii; assembly: GCA_003697995.1. Lineage (NCBI taxonomy): Eukaryota > Metazoa > Chordata > Mammalia > Carnivora > Mustelidae > Taxidea > Taxidea taxus. The sequence goes on from RCUC01012430.1 coordinate 22,818, forward strand.
AGGCTCTGAGCCTATGTCTAGCTGACTCAAAAACCCATTCATAGCCAGTGTGCTATACCACCACATTACAAAATACAATGTAAAACACTTCATGAATAAAGCTAAATTCTGTATCAAATAGATTACCAGATATTGCTGATAGTTTATGCTAAATAAATCCTGATAATTAAAGTAACATTTTTCTACCCTAGAAACAAGAGATCTGAAGTAATAGTTCATTGCTGACAATGGTTGATACTATTTATGGTGAAGACATACCTTTCTGGGGAACAGACACACGAGCATTTACATTTTTATTATTGTCTACAAATTTAAGAATGTTGTCTTTGCTAATTGGGAGGCAGTAGAAGAGAGTAATTCAATATAATTGGACTGTCCAGATTTGAATCCCAACTCTACCATTTACTAACTCTTTAACACTGAGCAAGTCAGTTAGCCTGTCTATGCATCAGTTTCTGTGGCCCTTAAATAGGGGCAATAATAGTACCTAACTCAAATGGCAGATTTTAAGATAAAATGATAGAATATATACAAAGTATATGTATTGATTACATATATATATAAATATAAATATAAATATATACAAATAATATATTTGTAAAATATATTTGTAAAATATAAATATATACAAAGTAAAGTATTGATTATGGAGTATATCAGATTAAATCTCATATATTAAATATCATGGATTAAATGCTTAAATTATTAATAATCTAATTAAATTGTACCCAAAGAACTCCTCCTTCACCACATTTATAATATTATATGTTTTGAGGGCCTAAATTTTTTCATAAGTAAAGGTGTACAAACAGATGCCTAAAATCCCTGCCTGTTTCAAGCTTCTGTGTTATCAAGTTGACCTAAAAATCTCCTTCTCCTTCTCTCTGCTGCAAAGGAGGCTTTGCCAAAATAATCAATCCAATACTCATTCCAATAGGGACATTTATAGTCATGCAATCAAACCAACCAGATTAGGAGCTGAATTTTTGATAGAATAGACTGGATCTTTTGGCATGTTCTGAATAGAGCTTTAATTTGTCCAGCTTACCATAATTTTTTAAAGAACTTAAAGTAGAATTGGGTTTACTGAGAGGTTAATACTATCTAAATGTCAGGTAATTACAGTAATTTTACTAGGACATTGGGAAAACTTCTTAACTCTGTGTACTTTTTTTTTTTTAAGATTTTATTTATTTATTTAACAGGCAGAGATCACAAGTAGGCAGAGAGGCAGAGAGAGAAGAGGAAGCAGGCTCCCTGCTGAGTGGAGAGCCCAAAGCAGGGCTCGATCCCAGGACCCTAGGATCATGATCCCAGGACTGAGTGACTCTGAGTGACTCAGAGTCCTGGGATCATGATCTAAGACGAAGACAGAGGCTTTAACCCACTGAGCCACCCAGGCACCCCTTAACTCTGTGTACTTCTATCAAAATGTTTTTTTAAAGACACACTCATCGATATAAGGCACAAAATCAACAGGGTTTCAAAAGTTTCTTCTATTTGGGAAACATGCACACAAGCCCCACTTGCCTGTGTTCTGGACTTTTATTCCCTTTTGCTTAGTTAGGGACAAAGTCTGCCATTTTAGGATTGAAGCAGAGTCCTTTTGGCTCTAGGGAGAGGGTAATAAATTTCTTCATATTGCACTGACAATTCAATCTTGGTTGAGAGAATTGCTATCTCTGAGGGTTGCTTAAGACTGGAAATCGATGCAGTTGTTTTCTTGGTAACCAAGCTACTTGGAATCATTGATATACAAAAATTCAAGTTCTGACTTTGCTAGATACTCTTAAAGCTCCAAAATGTGTTTTTTTTTTTT
>RCUC01012590.1:0-15551 GCA_003697995.1 Taxidea taxus jeffersonii
CCCCCCCCCCCAAAACCCTGTTTGTTTCTCAGAGTCCACAGTCTCTCATGCTTGTCTCCCCCTCTGATTTCCCCCAACTCACTTTTCCTCTCCTTCTCCCAATGTCCTCCGTGTTATTCCATTTATAATTTCTGAAAGTTAATTGGTATTACCAGGATATTGTTAGAAGTTTCTTTAATAACAGCTTTCTCATTGCATTCAAGTGTCTAATAAAAAAAGGATGTGTTGGGAGATATTGCAAAAGGAGGTAAACTAGAGATAACACTGACACTTTATATAAATGAACAAACTTCTTTATAAAGGAGGGAAAAGGGAGTATGTGATTGCAATTTGCCTCAAAATTAGCCACAACTGGTAGAAGATTCAGGATAGACTGCTGATGCCTTGAGCTTAGCTAGAATAAACTTTTGATAAGCAGAGAATTTGCCACAGGCGCCCTTGTCCAGGAATGACTTCTGTTCATCTGAGGGTGGTCATAGAGGTTAATTTAATCAAGCAAATCTAATTTTAGTGATTTAGGAAGTCATTTGGGAAGAAGAGACCTTGAATAAATTCTGAGCACCTTCATCAATTAACAGTGAATCTTATTTAAGTTACGTAGTGGTCTTTCCCTTGAGAGATAAGCAGTAATATCCTAGAATCAGACAGATTTGGATTTGAATCTTAACTTCCCTGTTTATCAGGCCTGAGATTTCAGGAAAATAATTTCACCTCTCTGAATTTTATTTTTTTTTAATCTGTTCAAGGATAAGGATCATTAAATGGATTTATGAACATGAGATCAGATCCCTCTCCTTTGCTTTCTTTTTATCTCTTCATAAAATGAGAATTATTTTAAATGTATTATATAGTTTCTTTTCTCTAAGGAACCATCCCTCTCTTACTAGATCTGAAGAATTGTTACACTGGGGGATAAATTGCATACAGATTAATTGCTCTGGGGCATCTGGGTGGCTCAGTCATTAAGCATCTGCCTTTGACTCAGGTCATGATCCAAGACTCCTGGGATCAAGTCCTACATCAGGCTCCCTGCTCAGTGGGAAGCTTGCTTCTCTCTCTCCCATTCTCCCTGCTTGTGTTCCCTATTTCGCTGTCTCTCCATCAAGTAAATAAATAAAATCTTAAAAAAAAAAAAGAATAATTACTCTGGGTTTTTACTAAATTAGGGCTTCTTGTGCAGTTTTATACCTTGAAAGTCATAAAATCAGTATTTGTAAATAATGAATAAAGTCTAACAAAAACATTCCAAATACTATTTCCAGTTGTCTAGAAGGTGAAATTTCTAATTCTCGTCTTAACATGAAGCATGTGTTAAGTGCCTATTAGTATATACAGGACTTTGTCTTAGTCTTTTAAGTATGAACATATATTTTTATAAGCAAAGCTTCCATTTTATCATCTTAATGTGAAAAGAACTAAGAATATTACTAGATAAATAGTTCTTCTTGGTAGGCCAAGCTCATTTCACATTTGTAATCGTGTTTTCATATCACCACACATCTGTTATACTATGTGGTTCCATGTAATGATGAGCAGTCTTGTTACTCCAGAGACTAAGTTCCTGGAAGGTACTCAGAACCCAAGTTTCCTTGTGTCAAATCACACATGTGATATTACATCGCCTCTCACTTAAAGCAAAAACTTTCTTTTACTGTGTGTCGCAGTTGAACCATAATTTTATCCTGCTATTACATTTATATCATGGCAGGAGAAAAGCTGAAAAATTTGAACTTTTTAAAAGATAGGTAAAGGGACACCAGAGTGGCTCCCTAGGTTAAGCGTCTGCTTTCAACTCAGGTCATGATCTCAGGTCCTGGGATGGAGCCCCATGTAGGACTCCCTGCTTAGCAGGGAGTGTGCTTCTCCCTCTCTGTTTCCCCCTTCCCCCTGCTCTCTCTCAAATAAATAAATAAAATCTTAAAAAGCAAATAGGAAGAGCTCTTGACTTTGGGTATCAATCAGAATACCATTCTTCTCGCTCCTCAGTTCTCCAAGCTGATTAGAAATAATATTTTTGCTACTAGATATGCATGTTATAATATGCAAAAAGTACCTACCATTCTTTGTTTGGTTCTCTCTGATTCTCAAACTCAAGGATTTGAGTTTGAGCAGAAATGCAGAGGAAAATTTCCAAATAGCTACAGTGTACAATAGAACTAAGTGGGCTGATGGACGCCAAGATAATTCTTCCATGAGAGACAATTACTACTACTACTACTACTACTACTGTCATTATTATGTCGTATGTCATATCTTATCATTACAATAATAATATATATTTTTCAATCGCCTAATAGCATACCTCCCTGGACTAAAGGCTTATACCACATCTGGATATAATAACATCAGGCAGCTGGCTCTGTCACCCGACTGTCCCCGTGTGGGTTTGGCAAAAGTGACTGATCGTTTCTCTCATATCCTTGTCTATTTGTATCACATTTCCTTTCCGAGTGCTGAGGAAGGACTGAGTAAAACAATCAGATTTGCATAATGGAAATAGGGGGCCATATTGCCTTCATGAGAATTTTGTGTGACACCTCCCCAGGGAAGAAGTCCTTAGAAACTGCCATCTGATCTCCCAGCCCTGAAGCACTGCACACATAGGGATTATTTTCCAAATGAATAAATAACACAACCGCACTGAGCAGAAGTCTGCCCTAAAGGAGCCCACAATGTGAAGGCAACAGAAGGCAGAACCACAGCCTCTCATCCACATCCCATCACCCTCTTAAAAGCCTCGCTGGTGTGTATTTCCCATTGCCTCACTTGTGCTTAAAATGCCTTCTAGTCTGCAAAGCGGAGGATTCCTCAGACAGGAGTGGACTGGCATGTCCTAGTGGTTTAGAGCAGGGGCTCTGCAAACAGATGACCTGGATCCAAATCCCAGCTCTCCCACGTACTGAAGCCCGACCTTGGACGAGTCATTCTGCATATGGTTGTGAGGACTTGCTCAGAGAACAAGCAGAAAACACTTAGAAATGGGTCTGGCAGAGAGAGCTCAATAAATATTAGCCATGAGTATTGGCAGAGCCATGAGTATTGGCAGTGCCAAGGTGTAGGAGCTCACCTTTGTGTTTTCCTCACTGGTGGGCGATGTTCAGAAGTCGAGAAAGGCCAAATGTTTTAGCACATTTAAAATAGAGAAGTGTCAGAAAAGGGCTATAAAAACTATGGCATCTTCTAAATATTGATATTTCTATTATATATAATACACATTATAATATATATGATATATTCTATTATCATTATTAAATATTGATATTTCTATTATATTCTGTGAAGAAGCATTTGGTTAATGCTTTTAACCAAAAATATAATGCAGTGTATTTTTGATACTCACAAAGTACAGGATAAGTTCTGAATTCATGGTTCACAGTAGGCGTTATAACCTAAAAAGACAGCAATTCTTGAACTTTATGGTCTTTGGGGACCTCTTTACATTATTTTTTTAAAGAATTTATTTATTTATTGGACACACAGAGAGAGATCACAAGGAGGCAGAGAGAGAGGGGGAGGCAGGCCCCCTGCTAGGCAGGGAGCCTGATGCGGGGCTTGATCCCAGGACCCTGAGATCATGACCTGAGCCGAAGGCAGAGGCTTAAACCACTGAGCCACCCAGGTGCCCCGTGGGACCTCTTTACATTCTTAAGAATAATTCAGAAACCCTGAAGAGCTTCATTTCTGTAAGTTTTATCTATTAAAATTGAACTGGACAATATAAACCATTACCTGTTAGCACTTACCTTTACAAAAACTAATTGTATTTTCAATAGCAAATAGTTAACATATACATGTGTATATATATTTATGTAAAATAAGTGGTATTATTTTAAATTTTTGCAAATTTCTTTTGATGTCTTTCTCCATTAAAAGGCAAGTGGATTCTCCTGTCTCCTTTTGTGTTCAGTCTTTTGCATTATCATGTCAGGTAATTACTGTGTATTCATTAAGGCAATGAAAATTGAAAAGACAAATAATGTATCATGCCACATATCCACATTCTGAAGCCCTTCATAGGTCAGAGGCTGCACCAAATGGCCCTCTGAGTAGCCCTGTGACAGCTTTGGATAATATACTGCACAGTAATTTTTTCACAGAGAAAGTGAAATTATCTGGGCTTCTATTTCCTTATATTCTACCCCAACTATACATTTTTTTAAATTTAAAAAATTTGTCTGGTCTTCATTAATTCACTGAGCAGAGCATATTGTCTTGGTCTAAATATTATGAAAAAAATTAGGGGCTCGCTTTTTTTTTAAAGATCTTATTTATTTGAGAGTGAGAGAGAAATAGAGAGAGAGAGAGTGGGAGGGGCAGTCGGAGAGGGAGAAGCAGACTCTCCACTGAGCAGGAAGTCCAATGGGGCTTGATCCCAAGGCCCTGAGTTCATGACCTGAGCTGAAGGCAGACGCCTAACCGACTAAGCCACCCAGGTGCCCTGGGAACTTATTTGAAATAATTATTTTTCTGGACCTCAGTGTCCCCATTTGTAAACAAATGAGAAAAGTGGACTAAATGAGCCCAAGAATCCCTTTGGTGTGATGTTCTGTTTTTCTCACTTGAAGTGAAAATTACCATTAAAATGGAGGAAAGAGCTTGCTTTATGTGTCTCTTTATGTGCCATGTCAAGGAGTCTTGAATTGAGTTATATTGCACTGGATTAGCTTTTGAAACTCAGCTATATGGAAGAAGGGGCTTGTGGATTACCCTTCCCAGCCTGTCAGGAAAAAGAAGAGATTTTACCAAAAGGCATTTGCAAACTGGAGATGACTAAATGGGGCTCTTCTTGGTTTATAAGTTAGTAAGTGATCAGGCAGGCCCTTAAGTTGGACACAAGCAGGACCCACGTAGATGCCCACTCTGCCACTCAGTGCTCACAGGGCCTCCAAGAGTTCCCGTCTCTGAGACTCCGTTTCCTCATCCCTAAAATGCCCACTTCAGGCGCTTGCCCATAAGATTGGACAAGACAAGATACTGTGGTGCTAGGCCTATGGTCGTTCCAGATGGTGGCTCTGTTCTTTACTGGGTTATCTGTAGAATGGAGCTAATGACACCTCCGTTTCACAGCTGTGGAAGGATTTAACCAGCACAATGCCTAGCATATAGTAAGAATTCAATCGATAATAATATATAATTTATTATTATATAGTATTATATAAATTGTGTAATGGATTTTCTATTTTATTTTTATATATATTTATTTCTATATAAAATATATATTTGTTTATAATATATCTATTATACAATTAAAATTATATAAATTATATATTTATATATATAATTATATGAATTATATACAAATTTCTCTGACTTATATAATAATAATTATATATTATTATTATTAGTCTTATTTATGCAAGTAAATAAGAAACATGTTATACTATGGTGTACCGTACAAAAGACATTTTGCTCACCAGTTTGTGCGTGTGTGTTTGGGCAGACAGATCCCAGACTGGGGTAGATGAGATCCCAGACATGGACGAAGAGAAGGTGAAGCTGTAATATCGGCGGCGGGGTGGGCTAGTGAACTCTCAAAGCTGGACAGCCTCCTCCAAGCATCTATTGCTGCTCAGCTGCCTTTCCCCGAAGGGAGTTGAGGCTGGTCGTGGATTGAGTTTGGCTTCCTTGAGTGAAAGGAACATTTGAATTTCCCGTGTGTGCCCCGCCGCCACCGCCTGCCTTCCCGTGTGCTCCTCTCTACCAGGCACTACTTGCCCCCCATGTCCCCCCACGCACCTCCCCCTCACCTCCAGAGGTACCTCACGTCTCCACTTGGCTCCATCTGCCTACCAAGTGAATGCTCAAGAAGATAACCTAGAAATTCGTTATAATGGCAAATATTTTGCAGTTGTTACCATGTGAATGATTTATTCAATGGTAGGCGAATGACATCTAGAGACACTGGGACTCTAGACGTTTTGCCAAAGTGGTATATCCTTTCACTCTACTCTGGAAATGTTAAAACAAGTGAACAAAAAAAGACCCACCAATTCAACGGATTGAGCAAAGTCTTTCTCAGGTTTGCTTAGGGAATTCTGTTTTCATCCAATAAACTTTGTGTTTCTGTCGTAGCAATCTGGAAACTGGTGTCCTTTGTTCTAGGAAACCTTATATTATTTCCTTGATACTTGGAAATACTTTGATACTTTTTTTTTGGACCTCTTATTGTTCACATATTGAACCCAGAATGAGTCTCTAAGGATTTTTTTCTTTGCTATTTCCACTTCATTTCCCTTTCCCTTTTTTTTCTAGGTGTAAGATGACTTCTGCTTTATCTTTCAACCCTTCTTTTGGTTTTTCAGATTCTTTCTGTTACCATTTTGAACTTAATGAGAGCTCTTTCTCACAGTCTGAATGTTTTAAGGCACCCTGTTTTTATGTTGATTCAGTTCTCTCTAAAGATACTCCTTATCATTTTGGTCATCCCCCACATCATTATATATCCTCTGAATTTCTTGATTGTTTTTTTGATCTCTGTCTTTATGTTGGAGGCTTGTCTTAGGGGTCGGGTGACCTTATTCAGCTTTAAGAGCGAGGCACTGAATGGATCCATGCATGGATGGGGCCCCTGTAGCAGTATCTGGGGGCCTTTTCTCTCGAGTTGGTCCATTTCTCCAGAGAGGACTCTGCCAGCGCAAGGCCCCTTAGGTCTGTAGTCTCAGGTCTACTTTTTTATATTTATCATTTTTTTTTTACCAATAGCAATTAAGATATCTTTAATCATGTTATTGCTGTCGCAGGTGTCTTGAAAAATTATTTATGCTCACCACTCACTTGAAATACAGCAGTTTGGGGCGTAACATTAGATCTTCCTATTTCATATGGTAATTAAAAAAAACACATCTATCACAGTTTGGTCCATTTGGGGAATTGTATTTCAATGTAATTAGTTTTCTTAGCAATCTTATGTATTTTAGTTTACGCATTCAAAAACATCAGTCTGCAAATGATTCCGTAGGCTTCCCCAGGCTGCTGGAGGTGCCGTGACACAGAGACCCAGCCCAAATGGTCAAGAATGCCCTTTCAGTTGCCTTGCTGAAGGTTTCGGCCTTAGCGCCAGCATTCCCGGTGCGGCTCAGGGAAAGTGGGGTGAGCTGAGCATCACCCTCCAGTGAGAGCCTCACCCTTGGCTATGTTTGGTGCCCTGGGTTTTGGGGGCTCTCTGTTTCATTTCATCCAAGATTAACCGCCTTCTCCTTGGAGGCAAGGGACAGATCTGTCACCTAGCTGGGGTGGATCTGCGGAAGAGAGCTGATGGTCTGACTTTCAAATCCTCACCTCCACTGCCATGTACCTCCACTCTGTACCTGCAGTGGCTCCTGGTACCCCAGCTCTGAAGGGTTCCTGAGGTGTTGTGGCCAAATGGCATGCCACTCAAAGGCTTTCTCGCCGTGTGCTTTTTGATCTTGCCTCAGGTTCATCTCCCGTCCTACTTCCCTGTCCTGGTGGGTTAGTACCTTCTTTACTGCTTTCCTGTCAGTTTTGGAAGCTTGTGGCCAAGCCGTATAAACTTGTGTATTCGATGTTCCACATTTAACTGAAAGTTCTCAACAGCTGTTTCTTAAGCAACCAATAAAAAGCGCAAGCTCAGAGATCCAAGCCGAAAGATTTGTGAAGGGCACGTGAGAGGCCATCTTGGGTTCCTTTCTGACAATAGTTTTGAACTTGGACTGCAAATCAGAATCACCTGAGGAATTTTAAAAACTATTGGTGCCCGATCCACCTTGAGAGATTCTGATGTTGGACTAAGGCGTGGCCTTGGAATAACAATTTTTTTAAAACTTTCCAGGTGACTCTCATGTGCAGGCAGTCCACCGTTAATACAGGCTTTGGCCCTGAAATCCTGCAGATTTTTAAAAAAGCCACTTTCCCTGGAACATTATGTATATTTGAACTGAAGACACAGCTGTCTATGTGATTATCGGACTGACTTGAATATTAAAAGCACACATTATTTTTGTTTTACTAAATGTAGGGGCAATTCATATCTTCTCTTAAAATAAATGAATCTCCTCTACCTTCCAAAATTATGTGACGACATACTAAGATTACTTATAAAGAAAATAGGTCTCTATTATTTAAATAATCTATTTAATAGCATGGAATACTGAAACTACCATCTCTGCCTTAGCATTGCTATTTAAAGTAGACTTAAGATCAATCATATTTGTAACCAGATTTGTAGTTAACTAAGCTAGTAATAAATTCAACTGCCCGTTGAATGGTCAGATTTCATGTGATCAATTTAGTGACCCTGGGCAGTTAGGTGCTGAGGGTGGGGGAGAAGCGCCCTTCCCTTGAATTCCAGAGATGGCTTGCAGGGAATGCTGAGTGAGTCTCTATGTGCTAAGCTGCCTCCACTCTGCACGCTGGGGTCAAGTTTCTGCTAGTCTCTGCACTGCCACTCAGTTGCTTTTTATTACTCTTAATGCCTTTCTGGCTGCACACACAGAACTAGGTATATATAACATTTTTTATGCTCTACCACATTGGGAAACTAACAAGGGGCCTCTAGTACCGTCCTTCTCGGCCTTGAATGGCACATGCCTCGTCCCTGCTTTAACAAGCTTTCATTCCTCTTACCCCTTCCTCACTGTGGTCCAATATAGGCGAGGATCTAGAACTAAAGGAGACAGAGGGATGTATTGAAACATATGTTATTAATGGCTAACAAGAGTTCTTCATTAGAGCAGCTGAACTATTAGAAACACACTGTATGTTGTGGGGGATCCTCTGTCTAGAAGAGAGTTGTGCTAGTCCACACTGCTTGTTAGTGTTCAAACTGCATTTCATGTGGGATTGTGCAATTTAACTGAACAAGATTCAGAAAAAAATATTAAATATCAGCTCTGTTGCCGTGGATAAAGAATCAGCACTTTTCTATAAAATGTGCTCTTTTCCCTTTACTCAAGTCCAAAGCTGTCATTTATCTGAGGGCCAAAAAATACATTTCATGTTAACATTTCAGAGACGTCCGTGGGGTCCAGTCTAAACCATGGCTGAGGCTGAATGCTCGGGATTTGCCCTAAGAATGGACATCCCCTGGGCCCTCACCTGAGGTCATGAAGTTGATTTAGTCTAGGCCCACTGGTTGCATTTTAATGTAGCTTAGCTATAAAAATACAAGGGCCCTTTGTGTAATACAGGCTGTGCATTGTTATTTTTCTAGGCCTGTCAATGTAAAAAATGTGTCTGTTTGCCTTCCCTTATGACCTGAAAAAAAAATTTTTTTTAGCTATATTACAGAGTAGCAGGACACCCTGGAAATGTTGGTTTTGGAAGGTGCCTTGAAGAATAACACAAAAAATCTGGCAACATAATTCAATAAAGGTGCCAGGGACACACATGTTCATTTGGGGGTACTTTATATTACCCTTTCTTTTTAGTTAAGCACCAGGACTCTGAGTGAACCACATTACGAGGCTCTAAGAAGCTGGTGGTTCTCCTGATGGTGATCTGGTCTGGCTGGAGAAGTTATTTTCACCATAGCCAGCCAAACAAAGGGGCATATGCTCCAATCCCCAGAACCCCAGGAAGCCCACTAAATATACTGTACCCAACATTTCCCCAAAATAAAGCAGCTGGCATTCGATTTGCCAGGGATTAGGCATAGTTTTTTGTGGCTTGTTGCAGGACCTGTGTCTGACAGAAGATTCTGTCGAGTCCTGGTGTTTTCTTTTTCCTCTCTCTCTTTCTCTGTCTCGCTTTTTCTTTTTGGCATGGAGACATAGGTAGCCATTTCTGTAGATATGTTTTCTTGTGGGTTCTTCTAGAGTCGTTCTATTTTATCCTAGTAAGTATTGAGATGAATACCTTACAGGAAATTGCCACCCAGCTTCATATGTGGTTTTGTAAGGGGCCTAATTTTAGGCTACTTTCCAGACCTCTGGGACTCCCAGGCATTCTTTCCCAAGGGTTGGTCTCCAGCTGTGGACACTAATATCTTGGACCGTCAGCTTCCTGATTTGTAAAATGGAGATGAGGAGCAGACCTTCAAGGGGTTGCTTCAAAGATTAAATCAGATAATGAATGCAAAGTGCTTGGTAGATAGTAAGTGCTCAATAAATGTGGCATATGGTAATTAGGTATTATTGCTGCTATGACTCAATATCCTGACCTTAATCCATGCCCTATACCCACAAACACAAACCCCTTCATTGCCACTTCTCTCCCCTTGATCTGTTAAGTTTCACTCTTTAATGTTGGATTTAAACAAAGGGCCTCATTTTTGATGACCAAGCTGTTCATTGTGATTCCTGTCTCTCACCCATCTCTGGCTTCTTCTACTCTAAAAGGCTTGTCCTCGTGTTCTTTGCTACCCATTAGATGGATGACCGTCTATTTTTCAATTCAAGTTCAACAAATACTTACCAGGGATCTTCTGTGTGACAGGGACCATGCCAGCAGGTAGGGACACAGAACTGATGAACACATGGTTCTTGCCCTCGAGGAGCTTTCAATTTAGTGGGTCAGCAGGCACGTAAAAAGTCAACTAAAATCCAAAATGATAATTTGTCAGAACTTATAGGAGATCTGAAAAATATTCAGGGGACCAAGGAGCAGATGCTCCTGACTTAGCCCCAGGAAAACCAGAGAGAAGGGGGGAGCTATTTTCGAGGACTAGAAGGGTACCAGGTAGACAGCCGGCTGACTCCTCTCTCGGCAGGGGAACAGCAGAGGCAGAAGCATGGCAGTGACCAGACGCATGGTACATTTAGGGAGTTTCCGGAGAACCATGTGGAGCACTGGGACTGAGACAAGAGCGTCTGGAGGTGTGGGAGGGCGAGACAAGAAAGATCTTTATATATCTACTCTAGTTATGTAGACCTGGTCCTAGAGAGGGTGGTAGAGCCCAGGTGGGGTTCTCAGTCAATTGCCTGTTTTCTTCTTCATTCATGTACCACTTACATACACAAGTATGCACAAGCTGGAAGTCTGTGGCCTAGTGAATTTTGCATCTGTGTGGCACTTGTGGGTACATACAGCATGTCCAGCAGTGGCCTCGTAAGTCTTTCCCTAGGTCCCCCGAGAGGTAACCACCATTCTGGCCTGGACCACCATCCATTGGTTTGACTGCTGCGGAGCTTTGTGTAACTGGATTCACACAGTATGGGCTCTTTTGTGTCTGGCTTCTCTTATTCGGCTCTGTGTCTGTGAGAGCCATCCAGGCTGTTGCCCATAGCAGCTGCCTATTCCTTTTTGAATGCTGTGTAGTGTTGCACTGTATGGGAAAGCCTCCGCAGTCACTAGTGACTAGTGATTTTTTTTCCACAGTTGTCCAAAAATTACCTGAAAGGGGACCAACAATGAACTCCTTCCCTGCTTCCATTTTTGCCCTTTTTACAAAATGGCCATTTACAAAAGTCTGGATTACCAGTTGGCCTTTAAACTGGGACTGTCCCACTATGCCACCCAAAGGACCAAGGATCTGTCAGTAGCTTGAACACTAAGACCTTGAACATCTCAAATGACCATTGGCTCAAAGGTGGTCTAGTTCAAAAGGTAAGGTCTTTATTTTCTTTTTACTCTTTATTGCCTCCTATGACCTTCCACCTCGTCCATTAACAACTGATTATTGAGAACTTACTATCTGCCCGACACTAGGACATGTGACAAGAAGTTTCTAATGAGCAATCAGTTAAGATTCTGCCCTGATCTGGAAGTTTGGGAAGCCCTTTCTTAAAGAAATGACAGTTGATCTGAGAACTGAAGGATGAGCAGGCGTTAGCTGGGAGAAAGGAGGGGAACAGCATATGCAAAGGCCCAAAGTGGGAAGAAACCCTTAGAGTCCCACAATCTAAGAGAAAGCTGGTATACTTGATGTGAAGAGAGAAGGGGGAAAGGGCAACAAACTTGGAGCCGGAGATATATAGACAGTGACCCAATCATGTGAGAGCTTATGGTCCTTTAAGTGTCTTGGATTTTATTATAAAGGCAATGTAAAGCTTTTGAAAGGATCTAAGAAGGTAAGTGATGTGATCTCTGTTTTTGCATTTTTTAAATAATTAGATTCCCTACAGCACTTTCATAGAAGAAAGGGGCCTACTGCCAAATATCTACCTGACATATAGGTCCAGGCCCTTTAGGAAAATTAGCTGTAATGGAGGGACCAGTCACTATTCTTTGATGGCCTCATCTCATTTCCAACATATTTAGGTCTCTTCGGTGTTTTTTTCCTTCCTTGAATCCTCGACTTCCCGAACTGCCTTCCTTTGACTTGGACATGAGGGGAAGTACTCAGAAGCACTAATTTTAAAATCCTTGCTCTCCTCTTTAACTGAAATCATCGTTCCAAGGTGGAAAGATCAGGATCCTAACTTTAGAGGGGAGAACACTCTGATACAACACTAGTCCACTGCAGGGTCGTTAGCTCTCCTCTGTGTCCAGACTGAGAAACAATTTAGTGACGCAAGCAATTGTATTCATCAGCATAATTAACCCTTGCCACTATAATTTAAAAACAAACAAACAAGCCCAAAACCTATTCCCATGACTTATTCATTAGAGGACATTATCAGTGGTATTGTAATAGCATTGCCTGATGACAAGTGGTAACTACACCTCCGGTGAGCAAATATATAAAGAAGCTGAACCACTGTGTTGTACACTTGAAGCTAATAAAACACTGTGTGTCAGCTATATGCAAGTGAAACCAATTTTTTAAAAAAATTTAAAAAATGTAAAAACCCAAGTCAAAGTGGCATAAGCTAAGGATTCATTTTCTCACTCAAGCCAGGCCCGGTATAGTGGCGATAACGCTCATCCAAGAACTCAGAGACCTGGCCTCCTTCCCTAGATGCTTCCTCAGAGTCTCAGAGTCTTTAGCTTCCAGACACACTGCTGGGGAAAAAGATAGCAAGGGATGTGATGTTTTTAGTCCTGAAAGGGGAAACCCATCCTGTGTGCACATGTCCAGGGGCTGGAGCATAGTCACAGGCCCCCAGAACCCGGCTAGCAGAAAGGCAGGCTGAAAATGTCCCTGAGTTCCAGGAATACAAAATATAAGAAGTCAGCATCTAGCCATTCTGCTACAGGAATATAAAATGTGCCGAAATTTTGTTGCTTTTTGTAAATTCCATTTCTTCATCCTTTCAGTCACTAAGTATCATGAGCACTACCCTGTGCCAGGCTCTAGGAATACACTGGAGAGCAGGATGGCCGGTGGTGTCTGCTCCATGCAGCTAGTGGTTTAACCTAGAGACAGACAGAAATAAAACAATCACACAAATGAGTACTTAATTACAACACTGTAATGAGGGCTGTGACGGAAAATAGAAGAGACATACCCTAGTCGAGGAGAGTTTGGAGAGGGCGCCTTCAAGGAGGAGGCAGTATGGGCCCACCCGGCAGATGACAGGAAGTGGAGAAAGGAAAGAATGGACAGGTTTCGGAGGCAACAAGAAGGGGTGCTGGCAGTTCCAGGAACTAAAGGAGGCACGGCTGGAGCCCAGAGAGAATGGGGAGATACGGGCCAGATGATTCAGGGCCTTGTGGGCCATGAAAAGAAAACAGTTGGGGAAATAAAGCAGTAGGAAGTCACTGAAGGATTTTCAGCCTCGGAATAACATGATCATATCTGCGTTTTATAAAACACCGGCCTCAGTGTGGAGAATGCACTGGAGTGAGGCCAGAGATGGTGTTGACCATCAGGAGCATTATCTGTGTGGCTTTTTCCTGGTTTCTGTTCTTCCTTCGAGCCTCCCACCACTGCATGTAAAACTATCAGGCTCCAATGGGAGGGTTGTACTTTTCAGTTCCAGACATGGAGATGTTATCTGTATTATTGAAGTAGAATAATCTAATCCAATTCTGAGCTCTTTGTCATCTTGAAATATCCCGCATGGCCTCCAGTGTCTGGTTGATTCAGTTAATCGTGTCAGCTATTTAGCCAGACTGTTGCTGACGAGGTTTGCCGCCACTTAATCTGAACCTGGTAGAAAGCCGGGCTGGTGACTTCTCTGTCGGCCATTTTGAAAATGTCTGAGCAATACGTCATTTCTCCAGTGTTGCCGGGGCAAAGCTATCCCCCCGCCCCCCCATAAGATCTTGTTTCTGTTAGGTACTCAGAGTTATTTTTAAGACTGAGATTCTTTCTTATTTCAAAGGTGAACATAGAAACATTATTAAAGACCAAGCTTTAAAGGAAAAAATTCCCTTGACTCCATCATACGACATTTTTACTTTCGTGTATCACATGAGAATATTTGTGGGCTTGTGTGCACATATCAAAATATCTTCTGTTGTTTTTTTTTCTTTCTTTCTTTCTTTTTTAACCTCAGAACAGTATCTTCTGTTCGATAGC
Organism: Taxidea taxus jeffersonii; assembly: GCA_003697995.1. Classification (NCBI taxonomy): domain Eukaryota; kingdom Metazoa; phylum Chordata; class Mammalia; order Carnivora; family Mustelidae; genus Taxidea; species Taxidea taxus. Next base: position 14,303 of record RCUC01012590.1, read on the forward strand.
AGAAGTAAATAAATACTTGTTGGCTGAATCAAAGAACATCTGAATGAATAAGTGGTAATTGAAGGAATTTTTTAAATGCTGAAAAGCTATGAGAAAAAAGTTGGAATGACCTAAAATAAACTCAACAACAACAAAAGAACCCATAATCCCTCCCCTGAAAAATAGATTTTGCTTGTACATTTTTATGCAGTTTCATGGACCATTTCATATCCTGCTTTTCTAAAGAAACATTTTAATGGCCTTTCTCCTAGACTCTTTTATGTAATTTTCTGACATGAGGTAGAGCAGATACCATTATCAGAAATTTGACAAAGATAAACTCAGACCCAGATTAGATGGCGGGGTGCAAGGGCACAGCCAGGCAAGGCCCCTGATTCCAAATGACACATTCCTTCCACTCACTGTGCCCTCTGCCTCTCTGTTTACTCTTGTATGTCATCCTGTCATTTGGGAACAAAATGGTAGGGGGTGGCTAATGGCAGTGACACACAGTGGTTTAGAGTACCAGGAAGCCAGACTGCCTGGATTTCAACCACAGTTCCCCTGCATGAACTTGTACAAGGTACTTCACCTCTGGACACCTACCACTTCAGGCTGTCCTGAGTATTAAAAAAGTGAACACAGGGTATGAAGAGTGCGTGGCACATGCGTGGCACACGGTATATGCACTATGTGAGTGCTTGCTGTTATTACAACCAATAATCTACATCCGGGTCGCTGTCCATTCCTCATCATCATCTACTTACATCGCGATAATGGGGGCAGAGCCTGGTTGGCTCAGTTGGTTAAGCATCTGCCTTTGGCTGAGGTCATGATCCTGGATTTCTGGGACTGAGCCCTGCCTCAGGGCTCGGCACTCAGCAGGAGTCTGCTTCTCCCTTTTCCTATGCCCCATCCTGCCCCCACCCCCCTCTGCCCTGGGGGCTCATGCGAGCCTCATGCTCATAAGCACACACTCTCTCTCTCTCTCAAATAAATAAAATCTTTTAAAAAAATATATGTGTGCCAGACAGAGTTCTGTGGCATAAGATTTTTAATGGCAATGCTGGGTAGACATTCTTGAAAGCATGGATGTATTTTTTGTCCTCACTGGTAAATTCCATATTCTCAAAGGTTGAAATTTATCCCTTTCCATGTGGAAATAAACCTGTGAAGTCTTTTGGGCTAAATAAGCTGAACTGGGATAGAAGCAGGTACTCTACTCCTTTGGGCTCATTCTCTGGGACATGTATTCTATTTTTTTTTTTTT